>ML681993.1:42830768-42908036 GCA_007922195.1 Podocnemis expansa | reverse complement strand
ATCTATATCTATATCTATATCTATATCTATATCTATATCTATATCTATATCTGATAGATAGATTATCTCTCTCTCTCTAGATCGATCAATCGACAGATAGATAGATAGATATGCACACACACACACACACACACACACCTTCTGTAGGTTAAGAGAATGCAACAGATATAACTGAAGAATGTATACATTGTCTCTCAAAATCTGACTTAAAAAAATTGACTTGGGCATGAATATTGTAAAATGGACTAAAAACAGTTTGGAGAACAATAAGCACAGTGTGAAGCAGCAGTCTATCAGGTTGGAAAGATATGTTCCATGGAGAGCCACTGGGATTAGTGTTATAACTGATCTAATTGAACATCTTTATTACTGATCTGGAAGGGCAGGTAAATAGCGCATGAATTAAATTTTAGATTATACTACAGGGGAAGGTTTTGCAGGCTTCAGTGAAGTAAAAATAAGTAATCCAAGGGGATTTAGAGATGTTACAAAATAAAAACAAGGAAAAATGCAGTGGTCTCTCCCTGCTTCCATCTGTCTCTCTCCTTTTCCTCAGTTTGCTCCTAAGCTTTCTCGCTCTCTTTCATACAAAACTCACGAACACACACATGGACACACACACACATACACAAGAAGACCCTCTGCGCTCTTCGGCTACGCCTACGCTAGCAAATTAGTTCAAATTAAGGCGCCTTAATTCAAATTAATTTGAGCCCAGTCTATACTAGACTTTGCCTAGTTCAAACCAAAAAAAGTTAGTCAGTCCAAACTAACTGCTTAGTTCAAACTTATCTGCATATTTAGTCTAAACTAGCACACTATAGACATGATAGTTTGAACTAAATAAGTTTGAACTAGTGGTTAGTTTGAACTAAGCACTTCTTTTTAGTTCAAACTAACTTATAGTTTGAACTAACTGCACTTTTTTTAGTACGAACTAAAAAGTTAGTTTGAACTAAAAAAAAGTGTAGCTAGTTCAAACTAAAAGTTAGTTTGAACTAAAAAAAAGTGCTTACTTCAAACTAACTTTTGAACTACTTAGTTCAGACTAAACAAGTCTTATATCTCATTTTGTGATGTATGTACGTATGTATGTACAAAATTTAAAGGGATTTTATTTATTTATTTATTTATTTATTTATTGGAATGTACCTTTAGATGTACATAAATCTCTCTGCCAAAAGCTTCACACTACCTAGAGGACTGTGAAGCAGCTAACATGTTCTGCCTTATTTCGGATTCAGGATGTTGCAGGTTGAGTCATTTCATTCTGTCTCCCACAGCCTTTGTGTGTGTGTGTGTGTGTGTGTGTGTGTGTGTGTGTGTGAGAGAGAGAGAGAGAGAGATACAGGTTGGCTCATTATGTGTCAGTAAAATAGAGTATCATAAAATCATACCAGTAACAACTTTATGCCATTTTTTTAGTCTCTCTAGCATAGTTATGTGTATTTGTGCAAGTGTATATACGTGTGTCTTTGACGTTTGCTCAAAAATATTGCTGAGACTTCATGAATCTGTCAATCTGGTCTCGTTGTACATATCTCGATGGGTCACAGTTGGAAGAGTCAATCCCTAGGTAAATCTCTCCCGTAGACCTTGTGATTCAGTGTTGAATGATGATAATATTTTTGCTTAGAAAATGAGATACTTTATGTTTTAGAAATTATTTTTATTTGTCTTTTACTTGCATTCTTAGAAACAGTGAATAGAAATAATATAAAAAATAATATATCATCCCCACCATACTTCACAGTTGTAAAGGAATCCTCAGTAAGCGGGGGGCCACAAACTTAGTGAGGAGTGGAGCTTTATTCTACACAGCTGCAGGCCCAAGGGCAAGCACCCAAGAGCCCTGAGAATAGTGTACATTTTTCTTATATAGTGACATATTACATCATATCACAAGGTATAAACTATTACTTTATAGCCAATTAAGTTCTGGATTCAGCCTTTTTGCACCAAAATTTCCCCAATTACAACCTAGTCTCTTTGACCTGCCTTATCCCACATACCCTCCAGTCATAATTCACCTGTGCTGTAGATCTTTGGCCTAGTCCTTGAGCTGAGCCAAATGGACTGACTTTCAGAAATCTGCAGGCAAATCCAAACACCTTCTCTGTCTCCAAATTTCAGGACACTGTCCCAGAAGCATGGCTCTCTACAGCTTCCTTATCAGTTAGTTGCTTCTACTGACCCTCTTCCAGGCATGCTAGTAAGAGAGAGAAAATACAGCTCTCCCCAGTCTCAAGGCCTGCTGAGCTATTCATCTGTGTCTCAATGCTGTTAGGCCTCAGCACTCTGTCAGGCCTCAGCCCTGGAATTCCTCCACACAGTTGAATTAGCATATTGACCAGAGTTCCCATAGAATGTTATGAAGCTATGCTAAGCAAGGAGAATGAAAATTCATCAAAATGTATTATAAGGTTTTGCTGGTGCTGCTGCTGTTGTTGTTAAGCACTAACACACTTGCTAGATAAAATAGAGTTGGTAATAAGTTGTAACTAAAACTACAAGTAAAGAGTGTAATGGGAACAAAACTGAAATTTTGCAGATTAAATAAAATGTTGACATGACATCAGTGTAATGAATAATGTCAAAGTGAAAAGACTATGTGAGACTCTTAAACATATTCTACTATTATTATTAAGTAGATTACATTATCACCATGCACCCTGGAAGGAAGAACAGCACTTTGGCACCTGGGGCCAGCAGTCCCAAGGTGCCACCCCCCTCAGCCAGATCAGGCAGGGGGGGAAAGAGCTTCAGGCATGCTGGTCCCCAGGGAAAGCACCCCACCCCCGCAACTTCTGCAGGGCTGGCCGCGTGGGGTGAGGGAAAGCAACCACCCCCTATGCAACTTCTCCCCGGACAGCCGTACATGGGGGAAAGCACCCTCACACGTGGCTCCTGCAGGGCTGGCTGCACAGGGGGGAAGCAAAGGGGTGCTTTCTCCTGTGCGCAGCTAGCAGGGATGGAGTTGTGCCATCAACACAGCTCCAGCTCCACTGGCAAGCAGGGGGGGGCTCCAGTGCTGGGGGAGGATTTCCTTCCCTGTAGGGGCATCCCTTCTGGGAAGGGACAGGGGGAGTCCCTCCCCCCCGCTCCGCAAGGGAAACATCCCCTGCCAATCTCCAGCACTCTGAGCCTAGCATGGGGTAAAGCATCCACTCCCCAGCGCTAACGGCGCTGCTGCTACAGCTGGGCAGGGGATGCTTTTCCCTGTGTCAGGCTCGGAGTGCTGGAGCCCGGCAAGGGATTGGCTGTGGCAGTGGCTGTTTGCACAGCCATCTTGCCACACTTCCCATGGTGCCTCCCTCCAATTCAAATTGGCAAGTCCAGTCCAGGGACATGCTAATTTGAATAGGATTTTCTTATCTAGCCATGTCAATTCAAATTGACTCAATTCAAACTAATAATTATTAGATCAACTTGCCTAATTTGAATTCAGTAATTTGAACTGACATGATAAGTGTAAACATAGCCTATCAGATAATAAATCTACTTGGGTCACAGTGACCTGTGGCCTGATCTCTGGCTATTTTTTACCATTGTGTATGGGTCGTGTTATGTCTATAGTAAGAGCAACCTGATTTAATACCAAAGGGATAGCCGTGTTAGTCTAGTCCAGCAAAAAAAAACAAAAAAACAAAACAAACAAACAAAAACAAAAAAAAACAAAAAAAAACCAAGGAGTTGTGTGGCACTTTAAGACTAACAGATTTGTTTTTCGCATGAGCTTTCGTGGGAGAAAATCCGACTTTGTCAGATGCTTCAAAGATGGGTGATTTTCTCCCACGAAAGCTCATGTGAAAAATAAAGCTGTTAGTCTTAAAGTGCCACACGACTCCTTTTTTGTTTGTTTGTTTGTTTTTTTGGGTTTTTTTGGTTTTTTTTGCTGATTTAATACACCAATTTAAGCTGAACTGTTTAACATATCATTATTTAATAATTGCACTGAGCAGTTACAGGTTGTAATACATTGGCTAAGTCCTCATACAGTTGGAATGGATGACATTTCCTCTTCCGGTTGGAAGAGGAAAGAGGTATGTTTTGCTACTTTAGTAATTTGTGCAAAGAGCTGTAATGGATATAAAGCTAAATATACACAGTTGTTTCAAGACTTTTCGAATATGAGGACCACTTTCTAATGTCAAAAAAAATTGTGAACCCCTAAATAATAATAGTAATTATCAGGGACTGACTACAAGCAGCGGTGCTGCAGAAGGGCAGTGGAGGACCTGGCCCTCACCTGCTCCCAAGGGGTGGGGACATATCCAGGGTATGGATGCTCATAGCAGTCAAATGCAATTCATTTAGATCAAAGGTGTCAAACTCATTCAATATGGGGGGCCACATCGGAAGGCAAGACACCTGTCAATGTGGCCATATGGGTTCCTTGACCCTTTCCCCCTCCATGTTCACAGCAGCACGGGCTCCTTTTTCCTCTCTCCAACCCTGCAGGTTCTCCCACACCTTCCCTTTTCCTTACCTTGTGGGCTCCCCTTCCCCACGCTGGCTCCCTGACACCCCCCTCACCTGCCTCTTCCCCTTCCCATTCCACTACCCCTAGGTCCTGCTGGCAGGCAAAAAAATCAATCTCAGTCACAGACACCAAGGCTGGACACCTGCTTCATGCCCACTCACTGTCAGTCATTCTGAATGCTGGCCTTTCAATTCGCTTAGTACTGGCTGGCCTTTGATTGGCTTGTTCCCATATAGGACACAGCCACCTTTTCCTTTTTTGTTTGTGAATTGTGCACTGTGCTGCCAATCAAATGAGCATGCTGACTGACTGAACAGTTGGATTGGGGAGCAATGCAGCGGCTCTCTGGAGTCGGCCTACCCTACTGTGACTGAAATTCTGATTGGGTGGCAGACTACAGCAGAGATGAGCCAGGGTAGGCTGAAGTGCTTCCTCTGTTCCCCTGTGCTGTGACTGGGATCACATGAGTGAGTCAGAAACAAGCCTCACACTGCTGTGCTGGAAGCCAGTCTCTGCAGTTTGCTTCTGCGGACAGCTTCCAGGCACAGCCCAGTAGCAGCTCTTCAGGCTGACTCAGTGCCATGGGTGGGCCGGATCCAGCCCCAGGCCATATCTTTGTCACCCCGATTTTGAACCCTCTCCAACATAGATCACTGGCCTGTAGTGGCTGAGGCATGATGTATTCATGGACCCCTGGTGATAACTCTGCAGACCCCCAGGGGTCCCTGGAACCACTGATCTACACTTTGAGCTAAGGGTGTGATTCCCTTGTTTATGTACTCATATTTGCAATAGCTTTGTGAACTCTCCACACTTAGGGAAGACCCTCTGAAAATACCAAGGTTAGGGCAGGCTGCAAAGAAGAGCGGATTCTCCCAGGACTGTTGCATAGCACTAAAATTAGACTTCCTAAATAGCTACAAAAAGTGCCTCTCATTCCCCACATTGTTTATCAAAAAGCTAAAACAAAATTACACTGCTTTCTTTACTGTGTTTAAGTCTCTGGCTCAACTTAACCACCAGCTGCAGTAAAGAGCTTAGTTCGAAATGGGCAGCCATGTTAGTCTAGTTCAGTAAAACAAACAAGGAGTCCAGTGGCACATAAAGACTAAACAAATTTATTTATTGCATGAGATTTTATGGGAGAAATTCCCGCTTCATCAGACACTTTGAAGATGGAGGAACTTACAGAAGGAGAGGAGACAAATGCAGGGGATCAGGTCACCCTGTAATTACAAATCAAAGCCATTGTTAAGATGCAAACACTGGGGAACAGCCTATAGAAGAAGATGAGGTCAAATCACCTGTTGTGAGGTGAGACAAATCCAAAGTCCCTATTAAGCTCTGAAGCAATGAAATAAAATTTGCAAGCAAATTCAATCTCCCATGGCTTACACTTCCCTGCATTCATTTACTCCCATTCTGTAAGATCCCTGACCTTCAAAGTGTCTGATGAAGTGGGATTTTTCTCCCATGAAAGCTCATGCAGTAAATAAATTGGTTAGTCATTAAGTGCCACAGGACTCTCAGTTTCTTGTAAAGAGCTAAGTTATTAAAACGCTATGTTCTTTTCCAAAAAGATCTTGTAATCCTTTGTGGTCCAGAGGTGAATATGAGTTTGGATCTTACCCAAAATACCACAGAGCCAGCCAATCCCTTAAATACCTAAAAATAAAGGTTTATAGAGGTTTATTTTAAAAGGAAAGAAACAAACTCTAAGAGCAATGTTAAATGATTAAAGCAATGAGATACATAAAAATTATTTGGAAAGTTTTTTCGTTCTTGTTTTTTGTTTGGTTGGTTGGTTGGTTTTTTTTTGGGGGGGGGGTTCTTTGTTTTTTGTTTTTTGTTTTGTTTTAAGAACTGTGACATTAGTAGTCTTTATGGTCCCTCTGGTGTACATCCATTACTTTCACAACTTCAATTGTTTTGATGAGTTGATGAGGGAAGCTGGTATGAACACTATATGCACGTGATGTATCTGTCTTTTATAGTGGATTGTCATGTGGCTTGTTGCACACACATGGTTTCAGGACATGCCATGGAAAAGCCTGAGTCACAGAGCATCCCCTCCCCTGTCCATAGAACATTCCTTTATATGTCCCTGTGACTCAGTGGTGTAGCCTTAACTCCTCCCTCTGGGGTAATTGTACCCATAAATTTCCTTAATGGGCCATAAAGCCAACAAGTGCGTTGGACATTTTTTTTCCTGCGGTGTTGCCCCAAAACAAGACACAAGCTGAAATATAGCTATACCTTACACGTTCAGAACATACTTCGCAAATATGACAGATACACATAAACAATATAGTCCTATTCAGCAAATTATAACACTTTTAATGGTACCTAACATGGAATATTTCATATGAATTACTGTAATTTTGACATATTGATATTAAATAATATCATTAAAGGTCCCATTGGTGTAGCCAGCATCACAGCCTGAATAGGCGCTAACACAAGTATAAACAGCAGTAAAGCTGTGGTAGCCCAAAGAACAATGGCATAAACACAATTACTCCTGAACATGATAGTTATACTAACTCAGAACAGCCTAGCTATGCTGCTAATGCCTGTGCTCCTACTGCCATAAAGCAATTTATATTCACATTAGCTCTCACCAAGCCAGGGTTGGCTTTAGCCATGAATCAATGTGGCCCTGGCTCAGGGCACCAGGGCTTAGGGGCTCTGGGAGGCGGGGCAGGCTGGTGTAGAAGCTGGACCCCATGCTCCTGCCCCTCCCCAAAACAGCCACTCCACCTCCGGGGGCAGAGTGGACCAGCCCAGAGGCTGAGCTCCGCTCTCTTGCCCCGCCTCTGGGCTGGCCCTCCCCGCCCCCAGGGAGGAACAGCCAGTCCAGGGGAGGGGCAGGAGAGCAAAGCCCGGCCTCTGGGCTGGCCCACTACTCCCTGAGCCAGCTGTTTGCTGCCCTGGGACAGGGTTAGTTGGCCAAGAGCAGAGGCCGAGATCCATGTTCCGCCACCCCAGGAGGTAGGGGTGCAAAAGCAAAAGCTAGCTTGGGGTACCACAAGCCCTTGAGCCAGCCCAGCACTAAGCTACCCCAAGAACATAAACGTGAGCTGGGAAATCACACTTCTGGCTTGCAATTTATAAGTGACTAAAAGGAGTAATGTACTCAAAAGCTTTCAGAATTGTCACCAGTATCTCCCTAGGTTTGAGCCAGCTGCTTCAGATGTTCACCAAACCCGAACAGAATGAAATCCAGAAGTGTGTTTTATGCATCTGCTGGGAAGAAAGTCTACTACTAAATGTTGTCAGCATATATTATAGTTGACATTGGAAACAATGATGTTTTGCAATTGCCCCTAGTGGTTTTAGAAAGGGGAAATAATAGGGTTTAGCTTCACTTTTACCTAAATAGTAAAATACTTTATTAAATACCTTATCTTGAATAAAAGGGAGAGAAAGCAGTTTTTATTTTGTGTTACTTTTACTGTCAATATGACATCTCAAAATGATTTTTTTAAAGGAATAACTCATTACAAAAATCTCTGTGGACCAATGAGAGAGATTCATAAGATTTTTCAAAACCAAAGTCTTTCCAAACTGTCTTAAATAACAATTAAACACAAATGTAAACACAATATTTGAAAGTAATTTAAGACAGTGATTTTCGAACTTTTTTTCTTGGAACCCAGCTGAAAAAAATAATTTATGCTGGCGACCCAACAATGCATCTTTGAGGAATGTATTTCAGTTTTTCAGTGGCAGCAGCAGGGGCTGCTGTGACCCAGTTCCTGAGAGTCTACAACAGTACTGGGTTCCAACCCATGATTTGAAAGCCATTGGTTTCAGATATGTCCTGAAAGCTATTTATAGAAACACATTTAAACTGTGGTTTTATGAACAAAAGGCCAGATCCTTAGTTAGAATAAGTCAGTATAGCTATTTTTAAAAGGCCGTTTTGAATAAACTAGGGATCTAGCGTACAAATGTACTGGTTGGGTAAACACAAAATATGTTTCACTGCAGGTAGGGAATAGAGCTGCCTCTATTGAAATCAATAGTCCACCTTTAATTGACATTAATATCATAGTTGCATTGATTTTAAGGTTGGAAAGGATCAGTATGATTATCTTGTCCTGGGGGGGCAAACCATGGCCTGCGGGCCAGATGTAGACCTCGAGTGCCTATGCTCCATCTCGCGATTCCTCTCATAGAATCATAGAATCACAGGGTTGGAAGGGACCTGACAGGTCATCTAGTCCAAGCCCCTGACAGAGGCAGGACCACTCCCACTAAACCATCCCAGTCAGGGTTTTGTCCATCCGGGCCTTAAACACCTCCAAAGATGGAGATTCCACCACCTCCCTAGGTAGCTCATTCCAATACTTCACCACTTGCCTAGTAAAAAAGCTTTTTCTAATATCCAGCCTCGACCTTCCTAATCGCAACTTGAGACCATTGCTCCTCCTTTTGTCTTCTGTTACTACTGAGAACATTCAAGCTCCATCTTCCTTGGAGCATCCCTTCAAGTAGTTGAAGGTTGCTATCAAATCCCTCCCTCAATCTTCTCTTCTGCAGACTAAATAAGCATATTGCTTTCAGTCTTTCCTCATAGGGCTTGTGCTCCAGCCCTTTAATCATTTTGGTTGCCCTCCACTGAACTCTCTCTAGCATGTCGCTGTCCTTTTTGTAGTGAGGAGCCCAAAACTGAACACAGTATTCTAGATGTGGCCTCACCAGTGCAGAATAGAGGGGAATGATCACATCCCTTGATCTGCTGGTAACACTTCTTTTGATACAGCCCAGTATGCCATTGGCCTTTTTGGCAGCAAGAACACACTACTGACTCATATCCAGCTTCCCCTCCACCATGACCCCCAGGTCCTTTTCTATAGTGTTGCTTCTTAGCTGAATGTTCCCCAGCCTGTAGCAGTGTATGGGGTTTTTCCGTCCCAAGTACAGGCTTTTACATTTGTCCTTACTGAACCTCATAAGATTTCTATTGGCCCACTGTTCCAATTTATCTAGGTCTCCCTGAATCCTGTCCTTGCCCTCCAACGTGTCTGCTGTTCCCCCCAGCTTGGTGTCATCCACAAATTTACTGAGAGTGCAGTCTATTCCATCATCCAGATCATTGATGAAAATGTTGAACAGAACCGGCCCCAGGGCTGATCTCTGGGGCACATCACTTGTTACTGGTTGCCAGCTAGACATGGAACCATTGATTCCTACACGCTGAAACCATTGATCTAGCCAGTTTTCTATCCACCTTATAGTCCACCTATCCAACCCATTCTTCCTTAATTCTTCCTCTCCCTGTCTCCCTCCCTCCCTCCAGCTCCACAAGGTGCAATGCAGGATGAGGACAGACGCAGGAGGCTCTGAAAGGCACAGAGTCTCCTGTGCCCCTCACCTGTTCTGAAGGACCAACTGAGCGGCCCCCAAGGCAGAGGTAGCTGCCCCCCATGAGAACCAGGTGGTGGGTAAGTACTGGGGTGAGGGCACCACCATAGAGAAGCAGAGCCAGAGCCAGTTTAGTGCTGTCTCCTGGGTCCTAATTCTGGAAGTTTTCCATTTCTGTGTGTGCTCACTGCCCAGCATATATAGAAACAGGACCCAGATGCAGATCAGCACTCAAGCCAAATGCAGAAAAGGAATCTATCACAGGCTTGATGATAATATCCTTCTAGGCAGCTAGGCTAGTGGCCTGCTGCTGGCTCTAGAGCCCTTCCTCTCTTGCCTATTTCTTCCCCAGAGACCGCTGTGTTTCAGCTTCATAGAACAGAGGAGCTGAAAAGGGAGGACAGGAGTTGGGGGAAGGAGTAGGCAAAGGTTTGGGCTAATGTCTACCCTGGATTTTTTTGAATGGGCTGCCTAGGAGTGGATGTGTTGGCAGGGTCGTAACTATGGTGGGGCCAACAGGGCACAGCCCCATGCAGCCTGAAGTGGCTCAATGGAGCTGTGCTATTAAGGGGGCGGTTTTGCGGCACTGGCTCTGAGCGTCGCTAATGGGAATAGGCGTGTTCCAATCAGAATGTGCTCCAGGAGGCAAAACGCTGCGTTACGGCTCTGCATGTTGGGGGGGTTGTCCACCCCCAGCCTTCATGGTGCAGCTGCACTGAGGCTGAAATCTGCCTCCAGACCTGAAGGAGTGGGGGAGCAGGGAAAGGCTGAGGAGGCTGTGATCCCCTCTTCCAGGCCCCATTTAGAGTTGAATGTAGGGGACCACAGCCAGGGCTTCCAAATTCCCTGACTTACCTAGCTGGACAATTCACAGCACAGTTGTGCACTGTGAATGAGGGAGGGTAAGGAAACAGTCAGAGGCATTCCTGGGTCTTGGAGGGTTGCAAGCTGAAGGCTGGATGAAACATTGCCGGGGTGGGGGATGTTACCCTCAAGTCTCTTGCTGCAGCTGTAGGCATTGAGTCTGTGATACTGAAAAAACTGCCTACAGCCCTGAAGCAGTCAGGGAAGAAGAGCATGGCTGGGGGCTGCAACTCCACCCCCTCGCCCCTGGCCCTAGCTCATCTATTCTGCTACTGCTTGTGGCATGGCATGCAGTAGGAATGGCCACTGCTGCCCTGCAGGGAAGAGACAAAACAGAGAAGCACCTTGGTATCTCAAACCCCCCCCCCCCCACACACACACACACACTTTTTTTACGGTGGGACTGCTCCTGCTTCATACAAAGAGAGCTGCAAGGCATAGGTAGGACACAACTGTGGACTTGGCCCCTGCACACCAGAAACCCTTCCTAAGCCCCTGCCTTCCACCCCTAGCCAGATATCTGTCCCCTGTCATCACCACAGCTCCTGGACTTGGGAGTGAGAGGGAGAGTGTCTGCTCTTGCTGGGACTAGAGCACTGCTCCTGAAGCCGGGAGGAAGAGGAATGGATTCCAGCGGGTGGAGGGTGGCCACTCCCCTCTCCAAGTCCCATCTCTCTACTCCCACCTGCATTTGTGGACTGCTGTGAATGACTATACATAACATGTGGCCCTCAGGCTAAAAATGTTGCCCTGATCTACTCTGACTTCCTTTACGATGTAGAGCCTCCTGCTGACTCCTGCAATAGACATCTGACCAATGGTTGAATCACTGAAGTCCCCAAAGGTATAGAGAAATCACATGTTCTGCACCAAACGCTGCAGGGGAAGGCAAAAAAAAAAAAAAAAAAAAGGAAGAAGAAGAAGAAGTGAGCTAGGGCGAATGCCAATCTGCACAGAAGGAAAATCCTCTCCTGATCCCAATTACAGCAATCAGCTAATCCTCAAGTATGTTGGAAGATTCACCAGCCAGCTACACAAAAAAGAATTCTACGCACTAGCTCAGAACCCTACCCCCCACACCATTTAAAAATCAATTACAGGCCATTAGTGTGTTGCCACTAACGGTCAAAGATCAGTTAATTGCCATGGTAGACTTGCCCATTATACCATCCCCTACGTAAGTTTATCCGGCTCAGTTTTGAAGCCACCTAGGTTTTTTGCCCTCACTGCTCCGCTCAAAAGGCTATTCCAGAATTTCACTCCTGTGGTGGTTAGAAACCTACATCTAATTTCAACTCTAAACTTTCTGATGGCCAGTTTGTATTAACTTATTCTTGTGTCCGCACTGGTGTTGAACTGAAATAATTCCTCTTCTTTCCTGGTATTTATCCTTCTCATGTATCTGTAAAGAACAGTTATGTCTCCTCTGAGAATTCTTTTGGTTAGGCTAAGCAAGCCAAGCTCTTGTAGTTTCCTCTTGTAAGGCAGGTTCCCCATTCCTCAGATCACCCTATCAGCCATTCTCTGCAGCTGTTCCAGTCTGAATTCTTTCTTTCTTTCCTTCTTTAAACATGGGGAACCAGAATTACATACAGCATTCCAGATGAGGTCTCACCAGTTCCTTGTAAAATGGCATTATCACCCCGTTTCTACAAGAAATACCTCTTCTGATGCATCTTAGAAACACATTGGGTACGTCCACACATAGCTTTTAAATGGAAATAACTCTGGTTATTTCGATTTAAAACAGATTGGGTCTACACAAAGTCTTCTTGTTTTGAAATGATGAGCTCTGTCATTTTGAAACAAAAAAAGTTAAAGCGATTCAATAAAACCTGCTCACAAATCAAAATGGCCATTGAATCAAAATGATCAATTCAAAATAATGCCGTTCAGATGTATTATTTCAAAATAAGTGTTATATTGATTCTGATGTGAATTGCCCTTCATCCTACCAGGAAGCATGGCTTCAGGAAGTACCCAGCCCCTGTGGTGCAGCATGCCTGGAGGCTGGTCACAGGATGGCTGAGCCACATGCTGTCATGATGCAGGGGCAATGTCAGGCCCCTTTGTGGTCACATGAGGAGGTCCTCTGCCTCCTCTCAATATGGGGGAGACAGGACATCCTTGCCCAGTTCCATGCCAGGCACAAAAACCGGGATGTCTACGCAGACATCGTGGAGGCAATGTCTCCCTGGGGGCATGCCCGGACCATGGAGTAGGTTTGCTCCATGATGAAGGTCCTGTGCCAGGCTTATGCCCAGGCCAGGGAGGTGAGGCAGCTCCAGGGGGCAGCTAGCACCACCACCTGCCCCTTTTATGAGGAGCTTGATGGCTTCCTGAGGGAGGAGCCCAGCTGCCTCCCAGCCAGGGCCCTAGACTCTGCTGAGCCCACCCCCAGGGCCACATCCCCTGAGCAAGGCCCTTCAAACATGGCAGTGTCATTGAATGTGGGCAATGCTGGCCAGCCGGTCAGCTGGGAGTGCACCACCACCCAAAGCCCCACTAGCCAGTCCCAAGCTTTTTACCTGCCCAGTAGGAGGGGACTGCCACCCCCCGAAGGGGAAAAAGGGAAGGGGAATGGAGGAGGAACTACCCGTGGAGTCAGGCCCTGAGGAAGGGACATCCAGATGAACATCTGGAACACCTGTTGATGAGTGTTCCTCCCACCTCCAGGCAGGCAGGGCCGAGCCTGCCCATGGCATGGGCACCAGGGGAGGGTACGGCCCAGGGACAGGGATGGCACAGTTCTGGGGGATGCAGAGGCCCTCCCACAGGTGCAGGTGGCAGAGGGACATGTGGCACCAGGGTCCCAGGCCCAAGTGGGGAGGGGGTTGCTCATCAGGGGCTGGCGGTAACCAGACGTGGCAGCCTCAGGGATGAAGCCCACACTGCTGGCACGTGGGCTTGGGAGACTTCCCGGGCCAAATCCTGGCTGAGTGCTGCTGACTACTGTAGGCACTATGAGGCCATGTGTACCTATAATACAATGTCCCACAGGGCACAGGTCAGGAATCCTGCTGACAGTCAGGGTGGAGATGTTTGCTGCTCACAGGCTGCACACAGCCAAGGCCAGCAGGGAGAGGGGGCTAACCCTGTTTCCTGCTTTCCTCCATCAACTCGCACAGCCACCTGCCATGCCACTCCAGGGAGCCTGCAAACCACTGTGAGACAGAAGATGAGGGGCCGCCGGACCAGGGATGAGATCCTGTCCAGCATCCTTGAGATGGGCCAGTGAGCCGAGGAGTCAGGATGTGCCTGGAAGGAACAGCAGTGCAGAAGCCATGATGCCACCATACACCAGCTCCAGCGTGCAGCCAATGCTGACAGCCATGTAGTCACTGTGGTGGAGCTGCAGAGTGTGGCACTGGAGTGACAGAGCATGGTGATAGAATGCCAGGGGAATGCACTGCAGGCCCTTAGTGTTGCCATGCAGGATGTCACCTCAAGCCTGAAGAGCATTTCGGGGCACCTGGCCCCCCTGGCAGCCGAGGGAGGTTGTCTGAGATACCCAGCTGCCCCTCACCGCTGTTGCCCCTGGACCCCCCCCATTGCACACCCAGCCTTTCAAAGTCCCAAACCCCAACCCACATCCCCATATCCCCGTTTGCAGCCCCCCCCCCAGTTTTGCACCCAAAATTCCAAATCCCCTTACTGTCTCCCAAGCCCATCTTTGCCCTGACTCACCTCCTTATTGTAAATAAAAATTATGAAACTGCTAACAGTTTAAGTAGTGCATTTACTGGGTGGGGATCAGGGTGTGGTCGGGTGGGTGGGGGCTGGCTGTGGCAGGACGGGGAGCAGGGAATGTGTTGGGGAGGAACAGGCCCTCACTGGTCCTCACCGCGGAAAAGGTTTGTCAGCACCTCATACACAATAGCCACCCCCTGTGGCACTCGCTCTCTTGGGGCCACAGGTTCAGGTTGCTGGAAATGGCCAGTGACGAGTTGTGCTTCAGCTTCTCACATGGCAGCTACTGTCTCCCCCTGGAGCGCACAGAGATTATGCAGGGCCACACAGGCACTGATGATGTCTGTGGTAGTCTCCTCCACAAGGTGGAGGCATGCAAGCAAGCACCTCCAGCGGCCTTTCAGTTGGCCATATGCCCAGTCCACCACCTGGCAGCAGCGGATCACACGACAGTTGAAAAGCTGGCAGCTGGTGTTGAGGGGTCCCGTTTAGGGGTGCATGTGCCTCAAGCAGAGAAGGTAAGCCACATTGGTGATGATGAGGACAGGCATCTCTTCCTCCCCAACAGTGATGTTATGGGGGAGGGGGAGAAGGTGCCCAACTCCATACTCCAGTAGAGAGCAGAGGTGCAGAGGACCCTGGCATCATGTACCCTCCTGGCCATCTAACCTAGTAGTTTTGAAGATGCCTTGGTGGTCCACAAGGGCCTGCAGGATGACTGAGTGATATCCCCCTTGCAGTTCCAATACTCGGCCGCACGGTGCCCCGGGGTTCACACAGGCATGTGGATGTGTCGAACAACCCAGTGCAATTTGGAAACCCTAGGGTGGCAAGGTCGGCAATGGTGTCCAGAACCTCTCCTTGGGTGATGAGTCGTGGCAGCAGGCCTGTGTTGATCGTGCTGGTGACCTAAAGCAGAACTTCCCCAATGGTGGATCTTCCAACACCAAAGAAGTGTGCCATGGACCTGTGAGGCTCAGGAGCAGTCATCTTCCAGAGGGCAATGGCCACTCTCTTGTCCACAGGGATGGCAGCTCCCATCACCATGTCCCTTCACCTCAGAACCAGGGTAGGCTCAGTGACCAGGTGAGCAAAGGTCTCCCTGCTCATCCAGAGGTTCCTCCGCCATTGCTCATTGCCACAGGTTCCCAGCACTACCCGCTCCCACCAGCCTGTGCTTGTGTCCTGTGCCCAGATGTGACAGGACACAGTGGGAGGTGAGGCACTAAGGCTGCTCTGAGGCCCAGCAATATGATGGTCTGGGGCTCAGGCTCAGGACCATCTGGGTCCAGAAGAGTGTGCTCCACTGCAGGAGGACACTTTGCAGGCTAGCAGAGGATCTAGTTATTGCTCAGCAATAGGATGGGAGCTGGGGAGCATTCATACCTGTCTCTCCCACAGTCTTCTACTAGCCAGAATGGACAGGGAGCTGAGGTCAGTTCCTGCTTTTATAGGATTGGCTGGGGACATGGCCCTGCAAGGGGGCCATGTTGCGACACCTCCCATGGTGCCCCTCTCCTGAATCAAACTAGCAATTCCTGTCCCCAGAAATGATAGTTTGATTTCAGGTTTTTGGTGTGGACCTGTTCAATCGATTCACCTTAAATCAATTTATCAATTTTTATATCAATTTTATTAAATTGATTCAACTTGAATTGATTTTGCCATTAAATTGATTCAACTTGAATTGATTTTATTGTGTGTGTGTGTGTGTGTGTGTGTGTCTATAAACATTAAGTTTTTTCACAGTCAAGTCATACGGTTGGCTCATAGGCTATGTTCACATGTAAACTGTTATTTTGAAATGAGTTATTTCAAAATAAAGTCCTTATTTCAAAATAAGTTAATTTGAATTAAGAAAATGTTAATTCGAATTAAGGGAAAGCCTGCTATTGGAATGGCTGTTATTTTGAAACGGTTATTTTGAAATAAGGCCGTTTGGACATGTTGCTTTAAAACAGTTATTTTGAAACAATGGTGTTGTTTCGAAACAATGTGTCCGAACACCATTGTTTCGAAACAGTTGTTTCAAAACAACGGCTATTTCGATTTCAAGCGAGGTTTTACTGTTTCAAAATAACTGCTGTTATTTCAAAATAACGGGTCCTGTTGTTTCGAAATAACGGAACGTCGTGTGGACATTAGAAATTTTATTTTGAAACAACAACTCTTGTTTCGAAATAAAACTCTCGTCTGAAGACAGCCATAGTCACTCTGACTAATACTGAACTAATACACCTTCTCCTTCTCTGTCACTTCCAATTGATGTGTCTGAAGTTTATAGCAAAAAATTATGGTGTTGGTCCTTAAATGCATGATCTCGCAGTTATTGCTATTAAATTTCATCCTGTTTATATTACTCCAGTTTACAAGGTCATCCAGATCTTCTTGTGTGGTATCCTGATCCTTTGCTGTGTTGGCAACACCTCCCAAATTTGTGTCATCCAAAAACTTTATTAGTACATTCCCACTTTGTGTGCCAAGGTCAGTAACAAAGGGTTAAATAAGATTGGTCCCAAGACCAGTCCCTGAGGAACTCCACTACTTACTTCTCTCTAGCCTAAAAGTTCACCTTTCAGTATGACCAGCTGTAGTCTCCCCTTGAAACGCTTCCTTGCCAACCTTTAAATTTTCATATTAATCCCCAACTTTTCCAATTTAATTAATACTTCCCCTGTGAAACTGTTTACAATGTGTTACTGAAATCTAAGTAAATTAGATGAAATGGATTCCCTTCATCTAAAATATCTGTTATCTTCTCGAAAGAGGATATTAGTTTGGCATGATTTTCCTTTTGTAAAGGCATGTTAAATTTATCCCAACTATTCCTAACCTTGATATCCTTATTTTCTCTTTCAGAATTTTTCCCAGGGTCTTGCAGACTACTGAGGTCAAACTAACAGGCCTGTGGGTAACCTGTGTGATGCTGTCTAGGGGACTGTTTATGATTATTTTTCATATTAATATTTCATATTTGCAATAATTCATATGTGATGTTCCAAGTTTGGTGTCAATAGAAAGGCTATAATCTGCTAAGAATGATTTTATGGTTTGTATATAGGTATCATGCCTCTTTTAGAAATTAGAAACCTATTTGTTTTTATGTGTGTTCCAAGTGATTTGATCTTAAGGCATTCCCAGATTGGCTGTCTGCAAAAACATTATTTTCCTGATGGGCCCATCAAGGGAACTCGCAGTTGAAGTGGGCCTAGGAGAAAACCTGTTTGCCCAGTCACCCAAGCTGACCATGTGACTCAACTCCGTTTTGATTTGGCAAGGACCCTGAGAGCATGGAAAGGGCCAGAAGGTGATAAAAGGCCATAGCCCGTTCTCCATTTTGTCTTTAGTCTGTCTGCAACCAACACCCCCCTCTAGAACTATTCTCCTGGGACTGACCAAAGAACTGAGACCCACCCAGCTGCTGCTGCTGGGTGCATACCAGAGGTGTGGGACTAACCTGCAAACTAGAGGAGCTTTAAGGATTTGTTTTCTATGGAATCTAAATCATTTGTATGTTTGTGATTCACTTTGACCCTTTAACATCTCTCGTATTTTGTTTGTTTTCTTTTTATATTAAATTTTTAGTTGTAGTTACTAAAGGATTGGCTGGCAGCGTGGTAATTTGGGTAAGATCCAAGCCTATATTGTTCTGGGTGATGTGGCTGGCCCTATGGAGTCAGGAGAACCTATTTCTTTAAGAGACTCAGTGGCTAGAGGGGACCATAGGAACTGATGTGCAGTAAGGGGGCTGTTTCTGTTTTGTTATGCTTGGTGATGTCCAGAGTGGGGAATCAGAAGCATGTTTTCTTACTGACTGGGAGACTGGTTTAAGTACCACCTGTCAGTGGTTTAGGGGTTTGGCCCCTGGTTTTCCAGCTTGCTCTGATTTTGGCACATTCAGAAGGTTATTCCAGGGGGCACGAGTCACAACCTGATCACCTTTTATCCCTTTCTTAAAAATAGGAACTACATTAGCAATTCTCGAGTTACATGATAATAACCCTGAATTCACAAATTCATTAAAAAGTCTTTATAGTGGGCTTGAAATTTCATGTGCCAGTTGCTTTAATATTGTTGATTGGAGATTTCCAGGTCACCCAATTTAGTCACATTAACCAGTTCAATTTTGTCTTCTGCCTTGGATAAAGTAATTTCTACCACTGTATCCTCAGTCCCATTAACAACTCTACCACTATCCCCCAGCTCATCTTTAGACACATTAGAAACAGAGGCAAATTATTTTTTAGAATCTATTTGGCCATGCCTAGATGACCCTTAATGTCTACCCTATCCTCAGTGTTTAGCAGTCCCACTTCTTCTTTCTTTTTTTTTTTTTTCCTATTCGTATAGCTGTCAAACTTTTGCTATTGGTTCTAATTCCTTTTGCAAGGTTTAGCTGTACCTGACTTTTATCATTTCTCACTTTATACCTACAAGTTCTGACCTCCAAATGTGTCTTTCCTTGCTGAACCATCCTATCTTCCATTCCTTATAAGCTTTCTGCTTTCTATTAATTACCTATCTGAGATGCTTGCCAATCTAGCTTGCTCTACAATTCTTGTCTATATTTTTTCCCCGTCTTTGGGATACAGGCTTCATATATTTTGCACCTTTGAGAGGGAGCTCCAAGCCTCCTACAGGCTTAGATACAAGGATTCTTCAGTCCAGTCCACTTTCCCAGCTAATTCCATTAATTTCAAAATGTTAACCTCTTTGAAGTCAAAATCCACAAATCTCTTTTTGTTTATCATTACATTTACTTTGAAATGAATTGCATGTTTCCTGGAATCAAGGTTGTCCAAGTTTGTGTTCACATTAATTCATAAACCCACAAACATCACTTACTAGCAAAGAAACTTCATCATCTGTAACTTCTAATAGGATTTGTATCCTCTTTGTGGGCTTCATACAGCTATCGAAAAGTAACATAATTACACATATGGTAATCAGCCATTACATTACACAAATGACATAGATAGAAATTGATATTTTAAACTGATCTATTCTTATTTGTTCTGTATAAAAACTTAAGGTCCTCTATCATTGTGTAAACTATTTGGAAGAGTTACACAAACACCGAAGGGAACAATGTTTCCAAGAAAAGCAAGCTTCTGAATTTTCACACTATATTTATGAGATGTTTCAGAAGAACTATACTGAAATTCCCAGAAGCCTTAATACTCAGAAAAGAGACAACGAGTTGCCATTTGAGCTTAAAGGTAGCACATTGATCAAGTACTCTTCATTCTTCATCTTCCCCTAAAGGTGACATTTTATTCTTTCTTCCAGTTCTTAATGTTGTATTAATGGAAGGAAGTGGACAGAACTGTAGGACAAATTTGAAAGTGAGCATTAGAGCAACTGATAGGTATTGAGATCCTAATATTGATTTATTCTGTTTACAAGGTAATTTTCACCCTACATTCTAAACGTGTTAGTGACTGTGGCAAATATAGAACAAGTGACAATGAAATAAAATAGAAACAACACTTATTCTAAATTAACATTTTGACTTATCATTCAGCCAGTAATAACCATGAAGTTTTATGAAGATTTCTGTGATTATAACATACTTAAATGTAATGTTTATTTATTTTCATTTTGGGGTGTTGGTGAGTGGGAAATAACCTTATTACCATAATGGCACCACATGAATTTCTGTGGGAGGAGAGAAAAAGAATTTTTGCCTAGTCAAACATTGGCCTCTCATAAGTCCCTGATTTCTGAAATAAATAATTTCATTGATGATCACAGAGTTCAGTCCAAGTACTTATAGTAATCATTGTAAGTGATTGTGTAGCACCACAGTGCTCCTGTTCCTTCCACATTGGACATATCCCCAGGCAGGGGGAAGAAATTGAAACTACAGGGGATAAAAGGGTCACTTTGCACTACATCAGAGCTTTATATAATGGTGACTGCATGAACTTCCCTCGAGGCCTTCCTCCTTCCCTAGCATCTGTTTCCAGTTTCAGTGCTAGGTGTCAGCTTTAACAGCTTCTCTTTTTCTAAGTCTGTTTCTGATCTTTCTGTATCCCCCCCCCCAAAAAAAAGACACATCTAGAAATTATTCTAAGGGAGTTTGGGGGCCTATGTTATACAGTAGGTCAGACTAGATAATTACATGGTCCCTTCTGGCATTAGAGTCTATGAAGCAGGTGAAGATCTTTAGAAGATCCTTGTGAAGGAGGTGGACTTATTTTGGGGGGAATAGAAGGGAGAGAAGCCATAAACCCAATCTCACTTCAGCCTCCTATCTTTCTCTGCAATGTTTGCAAGGACTTATCTTGTATTTCCTTCTTTGAGCACGTCTAGAGAGACAGTAAACTCTTAAAAAGCTTCCCATATTAAGGCTGATGTCTATCAATCAATAGCAGTTGTAAGAAAGCGTATACAGACAAGGAGACATACTGAAGGCACCAACATATGTTGAAGATACAGATTGCCTGATAGACAGTCCAGGACTGATTTCCATCTCTTCCTTTTGAAGACTTTTCAGATTGTATTAGACATTCCTTTTCTCAACATCATTCCATTGCAGTTTAGTTTTGCCTTAATCAACTTCCCCTCATTCCTAATATTTCAATATCATCATATTAACATTAATCATCTTTTAGTTACACTGAATGTTGTTTAATACACTTAGTTAATCAATTGTTACATTACTGCATATGGTACCTATGGAAAATAATGGAGTTCTTTTTGGAATATTTTTGTTTATAATGTTCCTAACATGAATAAGAACCAGTGCTCTTAAAATTACTGCTTTCAGTAATACTGCAAATCGGGTGTGAATGAACAGTCTAATAGATTAATATTCCAGACAATTAATTTTCTCTTGAGCCTATCTCTGCATATACTCTGCCTGTTAAATGTTAAAACAGACGGCACATCCACCTCTGTTTCATTGTTAGACCACCCTTCACTGTATGTTTCATGCATAGTGTGGCTGTTTAGAGTATATGAATGCATGCACTGCAAGAGTAATGTCTAATTTAGTGCCCCAGACCTGACAAAGAAGCCACAGAGGTAGCCTTACCTGACAGGAAGCTAGATGGCATAATTACTTCCATGCAGATCTTTTTGCCATAATGGGGTCTTATATTGTTAAGTCCTTCTGAACATGTGCTATATATTCCTCAGTGTTTGCATATTACTAGTCATAATCATCACTGACTTAATAAGAATTAGACCCAAATTTATCTAAATCCGAAGATTTGATTTCAAACCTAATGAGTGACAAGATTAAATAGATGAAAAAAGTCAGTGTCCACAAATTTTTAATTAGTAAAATAAAATGTAGGATTGTCCTGCATGGGAAACACAAGAAGGCAACCCAGTTTGTTAAACAACCGAAGTCCTAATCCACTTGTGAATTTCCAAAGGGCCAGCCATATTAGTCTAGTCCAGCAAAAAAACCAAGGAGTCATGTGCCACATAAAGACTAACAAATTTATTTTTCGCATGAGCTTTCGTGTGAGAAAATCCCACTTCATCAGATGCTTTGAAGATGGGGGAAAGCTTCTCCATCTTCTAAGCATCTGATGAAGTGGGATTTTCCCCCATGAAAGTTCATGAAAAAAATAAATGTTAGTCTTTAAGTGCCACACATCTCCTTGGTTTGTTGTTTTTGTTTGTTTGTTTGTTTGTTTGTTTTTGTTTGTGTTTGTTTGTTAATCCACTTGATCAGAGTAAGACCACCAGTGTCAAAATGATAAATGCAATATTCTCATTTGATAGTAATACCATTTGAAATTTAGCAATCTAACCATACAAGGAAATACACATTCTCTGGCACTGATATAAGTAAGAGTGAATTTGGATTTCCACAAGTAAAATAATGCTGGGTTCTTTGACTGTTGGAGGGTTAAATTTAATATGGATTTTTGGAAGGGTTAGGATCTCAGATACAACACTTTTTTCTTTCATATCATTACATGAATCTGACTTCTGGATGGTAAATTTGAGGAGAAACTCTTGTTTCTAATTTTTTTCAAAGGAGCTAAAAAAGAGGCAGCCAATCTATATCTGTAGCACTGTTACTAGCAGGACCTTTGTTTTGTATGTTGCTATTTACTATGCCAGGGTTTTCAACCAGTGTGCTGTAGCATGCTGGTGTGCCAAAGAATTGTTCAGGCGTGGCCTGAAATTTTATACAAAGGTAATGAAAATCAATGTAAAACAGTCATTGATTCATCTTAAAAAAAACATTTTATCCAACCAAAATTACAACTCATAAAAGTCATGAAAATTAATCATCAGATTAAAAGTGAGGTACTGGTCTTTCAATTTTAAACATGAACTTTCTAAATGCAGGTGGCCAAAGAACAAAATTAAGATGATGTTGATTTTTTACCAGTGGACTTGAAACATTACTACACTTGGTCCTGCTTTAAGCTTGTTATATGCACTATGTTGCAACATTCTCTAGTATGACTGTAACCAGAGTAAATGTAAGTAAATATGATGTTTATGAGCAATCAATTCAGCTGAAAAAAAAAAAGTGGGTGGGCTGTGGAATTGTTTGGCTCATTGAAGTGTGCCCTGTTACTGAAATAAATGCTATTTCATCAAGTGGTGCAAGGTGGATTTTCCACTGCTGCCTAAGAAAGGAGAGTTCTCAACTCTGTCAACTAACAAAAATACCAAAAAAAATAAAAAAAAAAACAATTAAACAAGCCCTTTGGAATTGTCTTGGTCTTAACTGCATGTCATCTGGCATCAGCAACAGTACAAAGGGCTGAACATGTTGACGTGCTTTCTATTCAATATTAGATTTCTCATTTTAGCTATCTGAGTTGTTATTACTGCACAGATGGCAGAAGGATTAACATGTTTGCTTATCTAGCCATCTATTGGTGCCCACAGGAGGTGCAGTTCACCAGAAGTCTTTTTAGGCTGATGTTTGAAAAGCTAAAGTCAACTTGACTAGTGGAAATGTAGTCTTTGAAGAACATGGCATGACAGCTTTACAACTTCATTTTTCCAATAAAATAAATTAGAAATTCAGCATTGATGACAGATGCCATCCAGGTGCCACACAACTGACAGCTCTGGAATTGAAATTATACAGAATGCTTGGGGCTTCATATTTCTCCCAATTAGCACAGGTTTTCTTTCTCACCAATTATTTTACTGCAGTAGTTCACTTACATACTCTTTTGCCTACCCCATCATAACTTTAGTTTGATGCCTCCAGAGTGAGTTTGTGGGCAAACCTTTTTGAACATAGTAAGAGGACACTCATCTTCAAATGTCACTGTCAGAACTGATTCTCTATTACACTTTTTTGTTATTGCTAGTTCATTTACATATGTTTAAGAATTGGTGGCTCTTGCAATCTAATTCTTATCTTCCCTTATTCTCAGGACCTTACACTGAAGGATACTGTAGTTCAGACAAAAGTTACTATAGTTCAGACATTTTTGTGACTTTCCTTAGCTACATAATGTTTGTTTATATAATCTGTTCTAATCTGATCTCATCAAGCATTTTTAAACTAAAAAGGAACAATGTGGATTTTGTGGCAAGTTTAATCACAGACTAAGATTTTAGCGTGAAATAATGTCTGTTAAATAAGAGTTCTTCAGCTACTTTAACTGTTTTGACAACTCTCACATAACACGTAAAATGAGCCATGTCCACCAAGTCTGCAAACATGTTCTGCAAATATTGATAGATTTCTTTTTTTGACATTGAAATGATTTTTAGCTCCCATAGCTGCTTCTTTCCCAATAATAATTCAGTGCCTATTGCTGCTGGGAGTATAATGGTCCTGCTAATGATGTTGGCTTGGTGGCCGTTTGCAAGACCACAACATAAGATGTTTCTAAGACTTTTGAGGATCAATTGCTTCTTTACAGTTGCTTTTTAGCATCTTACAGCCCCAACAAAGATCTTAATTCTGTTAGGCATTCTATAAAAACATACTAATGAGAATTTTTATCCCTAAAAGCTCAAAATGTAAAGAGAATAGACAGGCAATATATGGGGAGGAAAAGCAGGATACACAAAGGTGAAGTAATGTACAAAAGGTCACCCTTTCATTAATGAAGAGCCAAGAATAAAATGCAATCCCACTGACTCTTATTTAGGCCAGTACACCACCAACTGGACTACACTAGCTCTTCGGTGTTTGCCTGGCCTTTTCTTCCCATATCTTCCTACTTTTCTATCACTGTGTTATCCCTCCTTTTCGGCTTCAGGTTTCCATTCAAAGCTTCCCAAATCTCCCTTTGAATCCCACTGGTGTTCACTGAAGTATAAAGAGAAGTTTTCATTTCTTCTCTGATGGGTCATTCTACTGCATGATTTTTTCTTCTATTACTTTTAAATATCTTCCAAATGTACCTTACAAATTATTATATTTTATGAGATGAAAATTTCACTTTTCCCTACTTTACATGCCTCACCAGAGGTTGTGAGATTTACTTGTCTAGTGTGGAATAAGCAGCAATATTTTGGAAACATGCTACAGAATTGTACAATATTGTCTCTTTTTCATACATTTATATGACAAGATGCCTGTTATTGTAAACCTGTTTAACTCAGTTGTAGAATCTAAGATTTGTTTTAACTGCAAAAGAGAGAATTTTTCTTTTGACTGTCAAGGATTATTAATAGTCAATTTTAAAAGCTAAATGGCAAATTAATGTCTTCATAAATCAATGAAGAATATGCAGTGAAACCACTTTTATGATTTTTTCTTACTCAACTTTAAGCATGATCCTTTGCAGTAATGTTTCTTTCAGGAGATATTAATTTCAAATGAATCATACAATATTGTGCACAAGGAACCAGTTTTTAGATGGTATCAGAATATTTTTTAAAACTAATAAACTTTATGTTTGGCTTGTAATTGTAAATTTTCTAATATAAAGCAAAAGATAACTTTCTGTTTCCTACTTGTGTGTAAGTTTTAATAAATGGCAACAAAATGTATTAACAACTACTATTCTACAAAGCTAAATCAGATATTCAAATATAAAAAGTCAAATACTGCTCAACAATCCTAGTATCAAAAATTTCTGATCATTTATTGACTTTATTTTGGTTTTATTCATTCGTTTGTTTTATTGTAGAGTTTTGTATAACTGGAAGTGTGATCAACTATCACCTATCTGAGGCGAACTATGGGAGAAGTTTCTAGTTAAAATTCTGCTTCCCCTTGCAGCAGAAAAAATGAATGAGTGTAATTCAATCTTCCCAGCATTTTGTGAAAGCAATTATGGAACACAAATATTTGTAAACCACATATATTTATAATCTTCAATATGATTTTCAAAAACAAATGTATTTTTTAAAATCAATATACCTTTGTTATTTATAATGTGCAGCTGCTCAAACAAAGGGAATAAGAACCGAGAAGCAGTATTTACTTCTTTCAAACTGCTTTTTATTTCTATCTCAAATGAGCTTGAAGTAGTATTCCAAATGAGTTCAGTACTTTCCCCTAATTCTCTTAGGGGTATTCTATATTCCATTTTTATCCCTTCAGTTAAAAGATATAATAGTTACAGTACAAAAATGTGCTGCTATGCATGTATCATATGGATCAAATTTGGCTCAGATTCACAGCCACTACAGACACTTGAAGCCAGTGAACTTTTACCATATTGATCATTTTCTTCAAATGATCTAGTGTGATTTACACCAGTTGAGGAGCTGAACCTGTATATTTACTACTGTTCATTAGCATAAAATATATTTATAGAACTGTAGTACACACCTACACACGTCATACGTAACTTAATAGTCTAGAGACCAAAATCTACAGCTCTGTGCCGAAGGAGCTTTGGGGTATATGGAAGGGGAAGAAGTTGGAACAGGGGTTAAAGTGTGCCAGAACAGCCTGAAACACTGTTCTGGGCCCCTCTGTTTTTAGGGGCTCAGCGTTCAAGGTCCTCTAAAAAATAAAAAATGGAACCAGAACGCTGCTTTCTGGGAACCACCATTTAAAACAGTGGGCCCCAGAATGTAGCGTTCTGGTTCCATGCTCTACTTTTAGGGGCCCAGAATGCTAAGCCCCTAAAAATAGAAGACCTGGAATGGCATTCCTGGCCAGTCCAGCAGGCAGGGGAGAGCGGAGTGGCATGTGAGTCACCCTGTGTTCCCCTGCACATGCACAGGCTGGGCTGTGCTTGGAGGCAGAAGCCTCCAAACGCAACCTGTCCTCAGTGCCGGAGTGTGACTGCCAGTGAGTGTAGGGGCAGCAGGCTCATGCTCGGGGATGGGCTGCGGCTGGTGGTTTGTATTGGAGGCAGGTATTTGATTTGGGGGGGGCGGGTATTGGTGGAGCTGGTGTAGGGCACTGGCATGTGGGAGAGGTGCCCTCACATGCAGGAGGCGGACCCCCATGCATGAAAGCTCTGTAGGACAACTGGGAAATGATATACTGCTAAAATGCTTCAACTAATAGAAAAATTAAGAGAAAAGTCAGTCGATCAAGTAATGACACAGGTAATGTGTAAACTGAGGAAAAAATCATATTTTTGATATTGAATGGTATCATCATTCCCTAGGGAGGTTTTGGCTGACAGCACCTGCAGGCAAGAATATGTGTGTGCACACGTGTGTGTGCATGCATGCACCTTATAACTGAGATAAGTTTGTTAGACACCAAGTGTCTCTGATGAGGGAATAAATGAAGCAGTAGTCCCCTAGCAAGGATACTCATTTAAAATAGATACATTATTCTGAAGAGAGACACTATAAGGATCTAAGAAACATTCCCTGAAAATTTCAGCCATTAGAGAGAGATCCACATAGCTCTTGTCCTTAGCTACGGAAATATTTTCCAACCTTTGAGTCATCTCACATAAAATAAGTGCTTTTATTACATCATCATGAGCACTATATGTTTACAACACTCCCAGTCCTCAGCCATGTTTTATAATTCCCTAGCAGAGCAGCCCCTCATATGGGAATCAGTGAATGACGTGGGTCTAACATGTGTCCCTGGTAGTACAGCTAAGAGAAAGGAATGAAAAAATAATGACTGCCTGTGCTGTTGTGATTGCTGGTAACAGGAACTTGGCACTGTTGGCAGATTAATTTCTGTCTACTCTAATTTATCCTGGGGACTAGTTTGGTGTACATGTGCCTATGATCATGGAAGGCCTAGGTGCATTTTGCATCCTCCCCTCCTGAGTTACACCCAAGCACTTCTCTGTGACAGCTGAAGCCCATGCATATCATGCTGGAGGGAACAGCAGAAAGACAGCCAGCATTATATGATGGGTGTAAACCTTTCCCTCCATACTCACTACAGTCCAAAGTATTTGTGGTGTTTATTCTTTCTGTCATTTGACTGTCATTCAGTCTGAGAAGGAATAGGAAAAGACCATTTGTGGATGCCTGCAGCATCTTGTCCTTAAAAATAATTTACAAATGCAAAATACGGAAACTGTGAGATTCAAATGATGAAGACAGAATGAGATCACGGAGAGAAAACTAAACAAATTATATCAAATGATTTACCTTCATATGCCAACTAACACTATCAAAGCAAAAGCCTTGAGTTTTTCAATATGTTTTTCATGACAGGGAAAACAATGCTTTATTACAAAGTGTGTTTACTGAAGGAAATAAATATAATAATAAGAACAAGAAACCATTATTATTTATTATATTAAACATTATTTATTTGTTAAGTCAATGTCAACATAGTGTCCTTTTGGCCTGATCCAAATCTAACTGAAGTCAATATAAAGTCTCCCATTGATTCAAAGGATCTTGGGGTAGGTTCCTGATCATCATGTTCCTAGTCCTTACCTTTGCTGTGAGCTTCAGCATAATGGAACACTAACCTTCAATAATGATCTCTGTAGT
Organism: Podocnemis expansa; assembly: GCA_007922195.1. Lineage (NCBI taxonomy): Eukaryota > Metazoa > Chordata > Testudines > Podocnemididae > Podocnemis > Podocnemis expansa. The sequence goes on along the minus strand of ML681993.1, from coordinate 42,879,799 downwards.
AGGTGTGGTGACAAATAGCAATGCCCAAGTTGTAGGCAAGGATGGAGATTCCCACCCACTTTAGAACAGCTTTATTTATTCAGCCTTCTCCCTTTTAATTGCCACTGTTTGTTTAGTTGTCATATGGCTGGGCACAGACAAGCGAGAGAACTGCTCTACAGAAAGTGAACATGAGCTGGGTTGGAGCTAAGGTCAGTTGCTGCCATCAGCAAAGCCATCAAAAGATGATGCGATCGAACTGGGCAGAGGATTATATGGAGCCAACACAGAGCCAATGCACAGACCCAAAAAGAGATGATATGAGAGAACATGATACTTTACAAGAGAATTGGGCAGGGGAATATTTCCTATACACAGGGCCAACAAGAAGGTTTAGGAGTCCCACTATGTGTAGAGCCAATTTAAATTGGTGAAGAGTTTCACTGTGTGAAGTAATTGATGGAATAATATGTGCGTGCGCGTGTGTGTGTATGCCTGTGCGAGCCCACATGCCCCTCAAGGCACCAGTTTGGGGGTCACACTATGCAATCATCTGGAACCAATTTCCATTGATGAGCAGTTCCACCATAAATTAAGCTCTGGGAAGTGGGAGAAAATTTAATGAGCTGGGATGGGTAATCATTGAAGAAGTGAGCTGCAACCACCAATGGCACTGAGGATTCTCATTGCATGTAGACTAGCAGCAATAAAGAAATATGTGGTACATCTATCTATGCACAAAGGCAGAAGAAGCCATTTAATAAGATTCCCTCAACAACTCTCACCAGCACTATGAATACCAGTAAGGTGCATGCACAACAGGACCTATGAAGTTATTAGTGACACCAGGGTTGGTGCACTGACAACAGGAATGGACTTTATGTCAATATTAATAATTTGGTAATATAGTAGTTAATGATTTCTTAGTAAGAACCTTCTAAGTAGCAGGGTATACTCAGATCTCTTAGTAAGAACATTCTAAGAAGCGGGGTGTACTCTGATTAAATGGTAAATACATAGGGGGTATGCCTACACTTGCACTTTAAATCAAAATGATGATGATGATTATTTCAATTTAAAGTAATTCATGTCAACATTTGCTTTCCTTATTTCGAAATGAGGAGCTCCTTTATTTCAAAATAAGGAGTGGTAACTTTGAAATAATAAACCTTGATTTATATCAAAATGGTGGTTAAATCAAAATTATTATTTCAAAATAATGAAGTATAGCCACATTATTTTGATTTGTTATTTTGATTTAAAACTTTTTGCCCTTCTCCTGCCCAGGTTGCCTTCCTCCTTCTATGTATTGGGTAGGGGCAAGGCCCTTCTTGGGAGCCATCTTGCCTCACCTCCCATGATGCCCCTCTCCTAAATTGAACTAGCAAGTCCTGTCAATGGACATGCTAGTTTGATTTTGGTTTCTAGTGGGGACATGCTAAATCAATTTAACTTAAATTGATTTAATGATTTTTTTTTATTTTGATTCAATTAGATCAATTTAAGTTAAATTGATTTAACAATCTAAGTGTACAGATAGTCAGGGAAAATATCCTGTTCCTCCCCCAGGAACAGAGGAAATTTCCAGCATGCACATTTCTACTCTTCAACACACAGAAGTGATTAGCCCCACTGTTCTCACTTCATCTCCTGTCCCTCTACTCTGAACTACACAGAGGAGACATAGGGTATGTGTACACTCACACTTCAAATCAAAATAATGATTGTTATTTCAATTTAAAGTAGTGCATGTCCACACTAGCTTTCCTTATTTTGAAATGAGGAGCTTCTTCATTTCAAAATAAGGAACAGTCATTTTGATATATTAAAACGTGCCTTTATATCAAAATGATGGTTAAATTGAAATTATTACTTTGAAATAACACAGTGTAGGCCTGTTATTTTGATTTAACACTTTTTGAAGTTCTTCCCAAGATGCCCTCCTCTTTCTATATATGGGGGGGGCATCAATTTAATAGTTGTTATTTCCATTCAATTATATCAATTTAAGTTAAATTGATTTAATACTGTAACTGTAGACATAGCCATAGTCTAGTGTATATTCTTCTGGTCCTTTCAGGCATACGAGACAAATGATTACCAAAATCTACCAAGAAGTCCTGCTATTGTCAAAAAGTCCAGAATAGTATTGCAAAATCAGGGGTTTAAGTTAAACACTCAGAGCTAGATATTCAAATTATATACTTTGACATAGTTAATTAAATTAGAACTATGTCATTTTATACTATCTAAGGATGAAATGATCCCCAGTATTTTAGTGATTAATTGAACCAATCCCCCCACCCCCACCTTTTTTATTTTTGAAATTCCTCCATTACTATCAGAAGTAAGTTGTTTCAGCAAGGTAAATGTATGCAGTAACTTTGAAGCTCACTACAGATTGTTTTTTCTTTTAGTTTATATTTCTAAATAGCAAGTGTATGGAATTGATATCCCACTGAAACATTTTTTATTACTACTTTCTGTCACAGAGTGATTTAGAAGGAAAATCTTGATGCCTTTTCCTCTGTGCAGTTCAGAACACAGGTAATGCAGACTGTTAAAAGAAATGACCTTCACAGACAACACAATTTTTTCCCCATTTTCAAAGATGAAGGATGGGGTATTTTGTAATTCAGATAACCTTCATTTGTAGTTAGTTAACTAAGTATTGGATTTTATTGAGAAATTGAGACACCAGGCATTTGGATTAGTAGTGTTTGCCAATCATTCAAACTCAATAATTGAGGTCACGGGGATTATAAACTCTAATGTGTCAAATTGAATTCACTAGAAACACATCTAAAATCCTTTAATTATCAGCTTTTGTGACTTCGGATTAACCAAACCTGTCAGTAACTAATAGACATCCTGTTTACTTCTCTCTGCTCCCACATCCAGATATTTTGGAAGTCCTCTAAATATAAAAATGAAATGTAAAATTCAACACCTTTATTCCCTGGATCTTTTACATTTTTTGCCTAATTGCAATTGCTATACATTTTTTTCTGCCATTACCAGACTGATAAGTAATTAGATAAAACCTGGCATGTTGAACACAGTCAGTCATCATTTCTTTGGAAATCAAGTTCAGATATAATACTAATAATAGGTCTATATCAGACATGGCCAAACTGAGGCTCACGAGCTGCATGCGGCTCTTCAAAGAAAACATGCAACTCTCCGGCAGAGAGCTGCTTCAGGCTGCAGGAGTGAAAATCTCTAGCCAGTCAGGCAGCTCTGCAGCCAGCAAGTCAGAGAAGGGGCAGGGAGGTGGAGCAGAGCCAGCAGCGGAGAGCTCAGAGGAGGGCAGGGGCTGGGGAGAGGGGTGGGGAGGAGGGAGCTGACAGCTCAGAGAAGCAGTGGGGAGGGGGGAGCAGCAGCCCTGGCCCAGAGGAGTGTGGTGGAGGACCAGTTGGGCAGCTCTGGGAAGTGATGGGGGTCAAGGAGGGTCTCAGAACAGAAAGGCAGTTCAGGGGATAGAGGCAGTGAGGGAAGAGACTGAGGGGATCAAGGAGGAGACAAGCTGTAAAGGACTTAAAAACTAACATTATTGTTAGTTATTTTCTGTTTCCTTGATTTCAGTGTGGATTTTATTTTGCATTGTTTTATTTATTTTGGTGTACTTTGCAATTTTTTTTTTTTAATTTTATTTTGCTCTGGGTGGTATGGGTGGGTTTGTTCATTTGTTTGTTTTGTATTTACCTTACACCACATGCCAAAGCAGCCTCAGTCCTTTCCACAGCACTTTTACAAACTTAGGGGCACCTCCCTTTACAAGTACGGTAGGCAGGAAAACAGGTTAAAGAGTCTTCGGTTGTAGCAGAGGGAGAAGGAATAAGCCAATGAAGAATCCTACTCCTTGTTTCCAACTCTACAGAAACCTGTAGATCAAGCTATGGACAGTTAAACAGAGTTTTGTGGAACTTTTAGACTAACCCGTTTATTTATCACATTTCTCCCATGAAAGCTCATGAGATAAATAAATGTGTTAGTCTTTAAAAGTGCCATAAGGATCCTTGTTTGGTTTATTGGACTAGACTAACACGGCTACCTCTTTGGAGCTCTGGACAGTTGAGGCTTTTAGAGACCCTGAGGAATTGGGACTATGGATGAGCTGTTTTCCATAGCATCCTCCCCCTTTAGAATTATTTTATGCAGAATCCTATTCCACAAAACCAAGCCTCTTTTGAAAGACAAATGTTGGGCTGCGTATGGGGTAGGAAAGTGTTTCTCAGGACAGCTTAGTTGTCATGGGAGACAGAAGCATTGTTCCTTCTAAGGTAATGATGCAGCTGAACAAGTTATGGATGCACTTGGGAAGCTGATGAGCAAGGGCCCGGCTCCGGATCAGGGAACTGAGAGAGAACTTGCTCAGCTGCATCCAAAAGTTGCTAAGCTGCATCATTGGCTTAGGGGAAACATTGTAGGGAAGGGCAGCATGGTCAGAGACAGCGAGAGAAGTGAGAAATGGTTGGGGACAGCAGAGAAGCAGTGAGATGGTAAGAGGCAGCCCTGGGGTGCAGGGGGAAGTGCGACATGATCATGGAAGTTGTGGCATGTTTAGATTTTCTCATAGGCCCTAATGCAGCTCACTGCTTTGTTAAAATTGTGTTTTACAAGTCCTAAACATGATGTGGAATATTAAGAAACAAAAATACAAAGGAGAAAAAGTTTAAAACTTAAGGTAGATTACTTTGAATTTTTAGCACAACTTACTGTTGTGAAGCACTGCATCCCACAATGAAATTTGTTAAATCAAAACATTGTGCAATACTTAGAGATCAGCACCTGTGGGAGCTTTTACATACTGTGTTGACAAGTTACTGCCTAGATTTTTAAAAGACTTGCCACTAACCTGTAGTATTCTACATCCAGCAACAGCTAAGTTTTTACTGTATAGGCCTAGTTTTCATGGTAACATTAACTAATTATTAGAATCTGACATTAGTAGGATAAATATTTGCCCCATTTTTTAAGATAAAATTAAAGCACGTAATAAATGTTAAGCTTAGTAATTGTGGAATAGGGAAAAATATGTGGATATATGCCTCAGTGCAGCTCTCGAAGATTTAATAATTGACTTGTGCAGCTCTTGAGTTCCTTAAATTTGGCCACCCCTGGTCTATATACTCAACGACAGGTTGAAAGATGAACAGAAAAAGAGAGAAATTGTTATACTATTTTCTGTTTCATTTCCTCTTGAATTCAAATAATTATTTGAAAAGTTTTTCTCTGATTTTGTTCGTGTGGCTAAAATCAGTCTTTTTTTGACCTTTTTACTGTTAAAAGTGTTTCACATTTACTCATGTAATGCCTCTAAAAATCTAGTTTGGAAGCAATCAATATTTTAGACACCAGTTTTTGTTTGTCATCACAGGTAGCATTTATGCTCAAAAAGCCAGTTTTCCTTTCACATTATTTTTCATAGATAATATTCTATCACTACCAGCCATTAAGGACAAGTTTCAGCCAATTCTGTGTTTGAATCTACCAAAGCCATTTACAAAGTCTACTGTCATTAAAATATTATGACAAGCATTCATGTAAATGAAACATATTAAAGCACAAATTAATATTATGTAAGTTCAGATTCTCATTTCTCCTACATCACTGTAACACTGGGATCACTAATGACTAGTAAAGTTAAGGTTGCATAACACCTTTGTCCTTATCCTATATATACAGTTCATGATCTTCTGAACCAATCTTCTTTGGACTCACTTTTTTCAGTCTTGGTCTAATCAAATAAGTTGTTGGTTTCTCTTTTTTGTTTGTTTCTTTGCTTGTATTCAGGGAAATGTCAGCACAGATGGATAAGCCATAACTACAAAAAAAGAAGAAAGGAATCATCCCCCCCCCCAATAATTCTAGTACTGAAATGATTAAATGAATGTAACTGATATATAGCAAGTATGAAGCTTTCATTAATGAGAACTAACTTTGAACCTTTATTGATGAAAACTGATTTGGTCCAGCTGGATCAAAATTTTAAAGTCATTTATGTGCTTAAGGGGCATAGGCATCCAAATGCATTAAAAAAGTCTGGCTCCCAAACTACTGACTTTCCAAAGTTCCTAAGGACGTTAGGCACCTAATTCCCATTGAAACTTACATATTTTAGAAAATATCTTCCATAAAATACGTAGCTAAGGAAAATCCTTCTGTGTAACTGTGTCTCATTAACTTACCTAGGGTTACCATACATCTGTTTTATCCTGGACATGTCCTCCTTTTCAGACACTAGTCATTAGCCAGTAAGCTGAACTCCTATTGCTGTTCAGAGTCCCTGCTATGCTGCTCATATTTAGGCAGCTGCTTGGTCATTCCTACTCACCATTAAAAGCCAGCTCCAGTGGTGCTTGGATCTAAAAAGGAGGACATGCCTGGCTAAAAACTAATCCATGGTAACCTGCACTTAGCTATGCAGTTAAAAATGCAATAAAGGTATAGCATGATTAAGACAATGCCTCCTAAAGAGCTCTTGCCACAACCAAACCTGTCTTTCATTGATTGTCTTGACTAGCAGTGATGAGGCCTAGGTATTACTTAGTGCATGGAATTTTAACTTTGTCTTTATAGCCTTTTGCATGCTTGACCATGAAGCCACTATTTCCTCATAATGTTGAATTCATGAGGTATGTCTATAGAAAAATTTCATTATTATTTCTATAGTAGCAGGAGTTATGGCTGAGTCCTATCCATTAAAATTACTATCAAAACTTTAATTTAGTCCAATAAGAAAAGGATCAGATCTTATCTCTTTCTGAGGTGATACCCATGGAAGGGAAATGGAGAGCCTAAGCCATTTTTTCAACAATTACTTCAGAAAGAATCTGTTACAAGTTCCCTTTAGGGTATGGATTAATCCCAGACGTTATGTCTACACTTGCAAATTAGGTTGAATTAAGGAGGCTTAACTGAAGCTACTGCAGTACCTGTTTACACTAGGCTTTCATTAGTTCAAATTAAGGAATTCCTTAATTTGAACTAATGAAAGCTTTGTTCAAATTAGTAAGACCTGCCATTTGGTTTGAATTAAGCCCTTAGTTTAACCCTCTGTTTCAATTTAATAAATTTGAATTAAGGGTAGTTAGTTTGAGTAAACAAAGTAGAATTATTCCACTTTGTTAATTTGAACTAATAAATTCAAGGTTAGTTCAAACTAAACTCACACTTGTTAGTTTGAATTAACAAATTTGAACTAACTTTTCCTAGTGTAGACATAGCCAGAGATAATAGAGCCATGGGACCAGTTCAGATGTTTCTGAGGAAAGAAAGTACAATCCCTGCCCTAAATAACCACCAGAGAATCCCCCCCACTGTGTTTCCCACTCACTCTTCCAGGCTGGTACCATAAGTCAAGTTCTCAGCAAACTTTCCTGCCTTACATTACATAGGAACTGTATCCTTGGGCATTAGGTTTCAACACTGCTCACTGAAATTTGGCCCTTTTGTCTGAAAGTAGGAGTGACCAAATCAAATTTTGTTGGTAATGTAACCACCCAGCTAGAGAAATGTTCTATTCTACTTCATTCTGGCAATAGATGCACTGATTTAGTAATTAAACCACTTCTTGAAAGTGACTGGACCATTTCCCTCCTCCTAGCCCCAGCTCTGCAGCCTGTGAAATGTTGGGCAAGTGAAAAAAAAAATCTTTTTGAGGGAGGCATTTGTTCCTCCTCTGACCATCTCCTAACTGGTCATACTAAAACAAGTAAATAAGGAACTGCTAATTGGATATAATGAAACCTCCTTTTACTTTGAAGTAGCACTTACTTCAAAGTTATTAGTTCAAATTAGGCCATGTTAAGTGCCAAAATAGGCTTAATTTGAACTAATATCCCTATTGTTTTGCATGTCTTCCCCTATTTCAAATTACAGAGTCTAGTGAAGCCTCTCTACTTTGAATTAATAAAGCCCACTGTATTTTGAATGAGAGAGTCTTCACTGGACTCCTAATTCAAAATAATAATTTCAAAGTAGTGCTAATTTGAAATAATAACTTTGATTTAAAATCGAAGTAGTTATTTCTAATTCACTACTTTGAATTAATTATTTAAGTGTAGACACAGCCAAAAAAAATATTTGGCAATGGAGATTAGATGTCAGCATCTCTAAAAGCCTCATTAACTTGTGGAACTCTGTATAGCTAGAAAGGGAGAATATCATGGAAGAAAGCTATTCTATAGCTCCATATCTCCTGCCCCAAATATATTTTCTCTCAGACTGTATGTACATGTGAATATGAGGCTGCGATTCCCCACCTGGACTTGCTTGACATGCCTGCTTGATTCCTTGCTTGACGTGTTCATACTACCTTGTTAAAAATAGTTGTGTTGTACAGACCCACAGGCAATATCAATTCAGTCAGGGTGAAGCCATGAGTGGGGCCAGATGAGCCAGGGATCACCCACCTGGAGATCAGGCCTGCCCACTTCAGTACCCAGTAATGGCATGAACTTTGATTTGGGTTAGGATTGCAAGGGGAGCAGAGTGGCTGCAATTGGACCAGAGGTGTCAGCAATGGGACCTCTGCTCTATGTATAGCCATTGGCTTCCAGCTAGCCCTGAAACCACAATAGTGACGGTTGCACTACTGCTCGGTGCTGTGGTTGATGGGCCTGATCTTGCCACCTTTTCCTTTCCCTCTGCTTCGCAAGAGCTCCAGTTGCTACCTAGAAACTGGAGTATCTCAGTAGCTTCAAGACACAAGACCAGAAGCTGCCTGTGGCAAGGCCCACCCTGCAGATTCAAGGGGACAGCCAGAAAACAAGGGCTGCCAAAGCCCTGGATTATGGCACAGTTAAACCCCCTGACGCCAAAGTCCTCTAAACTCACTGGGTGCATATTCAAGGAGAGTATGTCCTTCTGCCACACACTGGCAGATTATCTTTAGTGCACTACCTCTAATCACACTCAGGTTATTATGTCTAATTGAGCTGAGATTCACATCTCCTAGTTTTGCTATAACCTTAGCGTCATGAACTTTCTAGGAGTAAGGCAACCTGCTCAACCACTTTGGAGAATTCACTGCCTAATTCCCCAGCTGTAAAATGGAGATAATATTTTCCTATCCATAGGTATGTTTTAAGGAAAAAATCTTTAAAGTTTGTGAGCTGCTTAGATACTACAGCAATAGGTGAAGATATTTACCTACAAAAGATAGATGAAGCTGGATTTACAGGGGTTTTTATGGGCCCCCAGGGACATCATACCTTCAGAGCTTCTCTGACTCATTTAACTTGTAATTGCTCCCTTGTGTGCATCAGTGTGGAGGGGAGCATATATATTCCACAGTTTACACCTGTCCTTCAAGGCAGAGGGCTTTTTTTTTTTTTAAAGAAATTTTGGTAACTATTTAATCTTTTATTAAATATGGAAATACAAATAAACATCAGAATAGAGTAAATCATTTTCTCATTGCAAAAGTAAATCACTTTCAATGTTACACATGCTGAAGCTTATGTAAAATGTTGTCCACTGTACTGAGCACTTCATAACCACAGAATGCAGTAACTGAAAATAATGATAGATGAAGCATTGTCCTTACTTACAGTTATTTGACATTGGTTTACTGTGGCAATAACTGCTTCATTATTTAATGGAAAACAATGTCACTTTCAGATTGCAAAGCATCATCTTCTCAACACTTTATTACACAATTGAAAGGATTGATTGCAGTTGATTGGATTTTGTCCCTAGGACATAGTAACTTCCACATGTCCCTGGATTTAACAGTCAGTTTTGCCAAGCTCAGGGAAATCTTGATAGCCTTTGTGCATTCTCCAGATAAGGGGGAGTGTTTTGTTTTGTTTTTTCCCTCCTCTCTCTCTTTCCTTTTTCCTCCTTCCCAGCTGCTGGAGAGCATATGAGAAAATGGGATTATATTTAGAAATTGTTGTTACACGGGTTTCTTTTCCTGTTTTATATAAATAAAACAACCACCCTCTGTTCACTGCTACCAATTTTCATTTGCCCAAGGGTACAGAACAGTTTCATCTCAGCGGGAATGATACTTATGGGATTGTTTAAAAAGCAATGACAGACAAATCTTAAACAGTCTGATTCGACATTCACACTGGCTTTACACTAATATAACTCCACAGACTTCTGTGGATTTACTCCTGATTTACCCCAGAGTACGTGAGTAGAGAATGAGGCCTGAGAAACTCACATTGCTTACTTTTAAACTCACATATTTAATAAATCCTATATTTGCAATAGATCTATTAAAATACGAAGACTAAGTCCCTAGCCATTTTCACCGTCATGCCTCAACTTCTTCAATTTGTTATATAATTCCTTTAGCTTTTTATATTTAGTTAAAACTAGGTCACTGGCAGCAAGGACTGTTTAAACTTATCACCTTTCAATTACATTCTAACATATCTTTCTGTCTTCAGAAGATGCAAGCTTGTGTGACTTACTTTTCCTACATAAAAATTGTGAAATAAGCTTGGAGGAATACAAACTGCTTCACATGCAAAACTAATGGGAACATGAAAAATTACAAAAAAATAAAATTAACTTCTTCTTGTCTGTTCCTTCCCCCAGAATTCCCCTTCCTGGCACATGGATGGAGCATGACATTAAAAATAAATAAATAAATAAATACATTACTTGTTTAATTTTATTCACCCTTGGATATCCAGTGTTTCCATCTGAAACAGAGTTATGATCCAAAGCACACTGAAGTCAATGAAAAAAATCCCATTTATATTAATGAATTAGGCCATTATTTGTTCACTTATTTTCTTTTTAAAATTAAATGAAAAAGTGACACGGTGGTATCTTTACATACTGAAATCCTTCGCCAACACAAAAAACAGAGGTTGGGCAAGAACAGGACAAGTTTGCCCAGAACTGAATGTGAATAACATTCAACAATGGGGTGAGATTTTAGATCTGTATTCCCCTCTACAGGGACAGCAAACAAGATTGCCATTGGAGGTTTTATGATGGCAGACAATAATGTTCTAGGGAATGGAAAAAGACTACAGAAATGGCATCAGGAAAAAAAACAAACAAACAAACAAACAAAAAAAAAACAAACAGAAATATACTGTGGTTGTTACTAACTTTGACTGAATGCAGAAGTATGATTTAGGTTCCCAAAGCTACACAGTCCTATCCCAATCCATTTAGCATTTTTGATCATTTTAATCAGTGATGTGAAACTAACTCAATTTTCTTTAACAATGAGGACTTCAACAGAATGTTTTTAAAATAAAGGTAAAGTGCACATAAAGAGTGCATAGGTACAACATGTGATGGATATATTCTATGAATTACAGAAGATCAAGAAAGAACGAAGCTGCCAACATTGTTCCTTCTGAACAATTATGTGCATGGGGATGGAGAGACCACCTGAATAACAGTCTGAGTACAATTTGTACATCCTGGGAGTGGCTCTGTACCATCCAGAGGGTCTAAAACCACATGTAGGATATCTGGAAGGGTAGTGACTTCATTCCTATCTTCTTGAACCCTCTGTGAACTAATGAAATACAAATATTTATTATTATTAATTATTATTTATTAATTATTATTATTATTATTATTATTATTATTACAGGGAGTATAAAAAAAATCCTACACTCTCCCACGTAGGCTATATGAGAGAGGAACGTTGGAAAGGAGAGCAGTCACTAAGTTATCTAACATATGCTGCTGAGCTGGCCTATACCAAGTAGAGTGGCAGCAAACTGCACACATCTGAAACATTTTGCTTCTTTTCCAATAAAGGAAGAAGTCCCAAACTGTGAGGTGAATGGGCCTTGGGGAAGAATCAAAGAGTCCTCCTACATGGACCTCATTGCACGATTGACTGAGTAAAAAAAAAACAAAAAAACAGCTAAGAGTGAGAGATGTACAAATACATTCGGAAAATATGCTTTTTCTTCAACAAGATACCAACTGGCCATAAATTGTCTATCCTGTATGGCATAATAAGTTGTTAATTTCTGGCTGATATCACGGTAGATGGGGATCTTTCAAGGGAGTTATTTACACATAATGTAGATTTGTGTAAAATGATATTTACCTCAATCTTTCCCATCTAGTGATTCATAATCGTGTTATATGCATAAAATTCTGGAAGTCAAATTAATTTTTAATGGAATCCCATTGACTTTAATAGGATTTTATGAGTTGAAAATAACCCCATATTTGTACCATATATACATATGAATGTTATGAAAAGTTTAACCTTCATTTCCTTATTTATACTATATGTTAATAACAATCCAGGCTTGAGAGGCTTTTATTAAAAAAAAAACAATTTTTTTGAGAATAAATTATCACTCTTGTTCTTTGAATTTCATCACATTTACATAAGTAATTTTGAGCCACCCGTACGTGTCTGGGGACAAGGAAATTTCTAAATGGCATATTTCTGAATTTAGAGAAGACATATCCTATGTCTATGTTTGCTGATTATTTTAATTTACTAATATGTTGTATAACACATGATTTTCCATTACATTAATCTCCCTTAATAATTGTTATTTCAGAGGGTAATAAATATCAGATTCTCATTTAGGCACAGATATGTTTTGTAGTTGTTGATAGGTCACACAGATTTCTGTGGTAATCAATACATAATAAATACAGCAATGTAATTAGTTTGTAATTGTATTTAATTATTTATCTAGAACATATTTTGATTAGGCAGCTGCAAAACACATTGAGAACCTAGAGGTTAAATATGTTCATTTTTATTAACTGTTCATAGTATTATTTAATTTTAAATGCATATTTTAAGAGATAAATACATTTTCATTTTATGATTGTAAAGCAATTAATGATATACTTATCACAAATTGATGTTTAAAATTAAGACTATATTATTTATGATTTCACCCATCTATTCTAATCATTTTTTTGGAATAAAAACTTATATATGGAGCTTCCAAGTAATTTTTTTTTTTAATGGAGAATGATTATAAATAAATAATTAAATACACCCCAGTATGTTATAAGAAAAAAAAAATCCATGCTACAAAATAAAGGACAGTTGTAAAAACAGGGTATTTTTAGCTTTTGATGAAAATTAACAAATGGAGTATCAGTAATGAATTCTCATTGCAGCAGTGTCAGATCAGAATGGTGATACAGTAATTGGTATGTTCCAAAGGGTCAGCCATGTTAGTCGAGGAAAGCAAAAAAGCAAAGAATTTTGTGGCACTTAAAGACTTACAGATTTATTTATCATATGAGATTTCATGGTAGAATATCCCACTTCATCAGCAGAGCCACAACTAGTAATTTTGGTGCCTGGGACAAGAACCCCAGACGTACCCCTCCTCTTCCAGGCCTTGATTCAGCCTGGGGCCCAGATCCTCCTGAAGGATTTTAGAGGGCAGAGAGGATGGATGCAGCTTTCCACAGCATCTGGGGATGGATCCGGGTTTGTTCCTAGCTACCACAGAGAGCCAGATCCATCCCTTGAGACCCCTAAAATTTCACCAGCAGCAACGTGGATCTGTCCCTGCATGGCTTGCTGATGGCAGTGGAAGCTTCCCAACTAGTCTGGTGGCAGCTGGAGATGGATCTGGATTCCTCCAGCCTGCTGGCAGCAGTGGAAAGCTTCTGCCGTTGCTGGCAGGTTCCAGGGATCCAGATCTGTCCCCAACTGCCACCAGATGAGCTGGGAAGCTTCCACCGCTGGCGGCAATCCAGATGCACCCCCCCCCCCAACTTGCTGGTGGTGGTGGAAACTTCCCTGCTTCTCCAGTAGCAGCTGGGGCTGGATTTGGATCCCCGCAGCCTGTCTCCCAAGGCTAGAGAGAGTGAGGGTTCATCTTTTAAAATAGGCTGTAGGTCCTTAATGATCTGTTGTAGAGGTCTGACTTGAGGGTTGCATGTGGTGACCTGTGGTGTTCTATTGTTTTCTTTGTTGGGCCTTTCCTGTAGTAGCTGACTGTGAGGTAATTAGTATGTTTGTCGAAGTGCTTCTGTAAGGTCTCATTAAGGTATATTGTTACAAGGACACTTTAATAAAACAATGATTGCCCAAACTAGCACTTCAGCCATGACTGAGATGCACATGACACAGCTTACATGGGAGTTGTGAAGCTGACCTATATGGTTCCCCAATACAGGGATGATTGCGTATTAGTCTGGAGTCTTGGAATACTAAGAGTAGCTAGATGGTAGCCTGCAGTCACAAGGGATTGATACAGCAGCCAAAATTCCTTATGATAGTGAAGTCTTGACCACCTCTTCTCTGCAATCAGCCAGATGTGGGTGAGAGATCCTCAAAGATCCTCTATGCTTTTCATAAATTACTAGACAACCATTCAACACTGAGAAGATACTCCTGTGGCTGGCAACACTGTTTAAGGAAAGATTAAATTATCAGTATAATGATAAATTGCCTATATTTTTTCACATTTAGTCTTCTTCATCCCCATGCCTTTCAGTATAAATGAATATTTAAAACAAAAAGCAAGTCAAAAGACAAACAAAACCACTGTAACAGGGTCTAACTGGATGGTTATAGGAGAGTGGTCCTACTGAAGGACTGGATAATTGGGAGGGCTCAAGCTGGTCCATTTCTAAAACTCCTCTCCCAGCCTACAGGGAAGTGGCACTAGACCCAGCTTAGGAGAAGTCTTAGGACAACTAATAAAAACAGGGATGGGTGTGAGGTCAGGGGGTTTAAAACAAGGTACTTGGAAGGGGCACCGAGCAGAGAAACCTGGACAGCACCCACTGCTCCTGGAAGGTGTTGGGGAAGCCAGTGAATGCCACCCAGAGGAACTCTGCTCAGAAACATGAGCAGACAAGGGACTTGAAATAGGCTCCACAACACAGAGACCTCCCTCAGCCAGCCTCCCATCCCTGGTCTTATAGAGGGCCACTTCTGCAAGGTCCAGAAGTAGGTTTGCTGAGGGGATCCCATGACTTTGTAGGGCCTCGGATAAGAGGTGCATATAGGAACAGGTGTGGGGACAAGTGCAGCCAGAACCGTAATAAGAGGTCCTGGAGGAGCTGGAAGAGGGACTGCAACCTGGCGCACTCCAGATAGGCATGTGCCAAGGTCTCCCTGATTCTGCAAAACAGGCAGGTGTTGGCCTGTGGGGTAACCCGCACCAAGTACACACCCGTCCTCATAGCTCTGTAAAGAAGCCACCAACTGATGTCCCAGGTAGGCAATGGGGTCAGAGTGGAGCACAGGCTGGTCCACTGGGAGTCTCCACGTTCCACTGATAGAAGTAGGTCCTGCCATTTTCAGAAGCAGGCCGGCTGCAAGCCTAGTAGCTGGCTATGTGAATGTGGTATGGATAGCTGGGGGGCTCACGGGGCCCAGGCCTGATAAAAAGCTCCAGAGGGCCAGGACTGAGGGTGGCAGGGAGTATGCTCTCACAGGACCAGCTCAAGGTAGGCTTGAGCAGCAGGGGACAGGGCCATCTTCACCTCCTAAGGCAGTGGTTCCCAACCGATGTGCCATGGCTAGTCCTGTGGTGTGCCGTGAGAATTGCTGGAGTCGGAGCCATGGTGGAGGCCTCACGTGGACCCAGCTGGAGGCGTTCTCTGGAGCCAGGGCCGGAGCCATGGCAGAGCCCCCAAGTGGTCCCGGCCATGGGGGAGGGAGTTCCCCAGAGCCATGGAGGAGGTTCCATATGGCCCTGGCTGGCAGGGCTGTCCCTAGGGTAGGGTGACGGAATGGCTGCCCAGGGTCCTGCACTTTGGGGGGCTCTGTGTGGCTCTGTGCCAGAGCAGCAGGGAAAGGGCAGGGGGCAGTGCAGAGATGGTATCACTGCTCCACCACCCCAGTCATGCTGCCTCCTGCCCCCCTCCCTGCTGCTCCATTATGGAGCACAGAGCAGCATGTGTGGCGGGGGGGGGTAGACCAGCAGCACCGTACAGGGCTGCCCTTTTGGCCACTTGCCCGGTCCCCAGAAAGGGGGGATGGAACAGGGGTGGGGCCTCGGGGGGCCATGGAGAGGGTGATTTGCCCTGGGCCCCACACCACCCTAGGGATTGCCCTGCCAGCCACAAGTGTTCCCTGGAGCCAGCGCCAGAGCCACAGTGGAGGCCCCATGTGGCCCTGGCTGGGGGTACCTGCTGGAGCCAGAGCCGCGGCAGAGCCCCCAAGTGGTCCCAGCTGCAGGTAGAGAGGGAGTTCCCCAGAGCTGCGCCAGAGGCCTCATGTGGCCCCAGCCCACTGTTGCAAGTGGCAATGACATGCAACCCCAGCTGGGGGTTCTCCAAAGCTGCAGGAGGCAGCCCCACGGGGGGGGGGGGTCTCTGAGCTAGAGCTGTAGCCGTGGGCAGTGACCCTACGAGGCCAACTAAGCGTGTTCCCTGAGCTGGAGCCCTGGGCTGTGGTCCCAAAACAGGGTGCCATGGCTCATGAATATTCATGTTAGTTTGAATATTCATGATTGGCTCATGGGGGCGTGACATAATTGAAGGCCTCAAGGTGTGCCACAGTAGAGAAAAGGCTGGAAACCACAGTCCTAAGGTAGGTGCCAGGGGGTACAAGGGGTGGAGAGCCCCATGAGTTGAGTCAGCACCTGGTAATCAACCCAGTCCCCATGGGCATAGTACAGGAGGTCTCCAATCCTGGTGACACCTGCCAGCACCAGTCTCCACCTCAAGGGCGTGGAGCTCCTCCGGCTTCTCCAGGTGAATTCCGTAAAGGGATGGGTCCTCAGTGCTGGCAGCCAGATGCCTCTTCAGCTCTAAGACCTCCTGTTCCAGCTTCTCTACAACCACATCTTTCCTCCTGCTCCCCCCTACCCCGAGTGTAGTCACGACAGATGAGCCAGGCATGCACCTTTCCCACATCCCACCAACACTGCACCGAGGGAAAGGCAGGCCTCTGCTCCTGCCAGGCCAGCCAGAACTCCCAGAAGGATGCCATGAAGCCCACATCATCCAGCAGGCTGTTGTTAAAGTGCCAGTAGGCTGGCCCCAGCCTCTCTGCTGAGAGAGAGACCATCATGGTCACCAGGTGGTGATCTGAGAAGAGGGCCAGCCAGATGTCGGAGGAGTGGGCTCTTGTGAGATGGAACCTGGACAAGTGGATTCTGTCCAACTGGGAGTGGTGTGACTGGTGGTCCTCCACCCAGACACAGGTGAAGGTCATGTCATCATCTGAATGGTTGTTACACCAAACATCCACCAGGAAGTGGTGGTAT
Source organism: Podocnemis expansa (assembly GCA_007922195.1). Taxonomy (NCBI): domain Eukaryota; kingdom Metazoa; phylum Chordata; order Testudines; family Podocnemididae; genus Podocnemis; species Podocnemis expansa. Next base: position 42,862,667 of record ML681993.1, on the reverse strand, counting down.
ATTATCTCCCTGAGGACATGCGTGGTGGCCGGGCACTGCTCGATCCCCATGCGGTCCCATTCCTTGAGGTTGGTGTTAAAGTCTCTGCCAAGGACCAGGCACTCCTAAGAATCCAAGGTGCCAAGGAAGCCAACTACCTGCCAGAAGAAATTCACCCACTCCAGGCCCAATGTTAGGGCACAGCACCAGCCCCTCCATGCAGATCCAGAGATGCAGCAGGCAGCCTGGCATGACCTCAGCAACCCCCAGCATCTCGAGCTGTAGGCTCAGGGAGAACACGGTTGCCACTCTGGAGGAGCAGGTAAAGAGATGCCTCAGGAACATCCCCTTCCCCCATTCCAGCTGCCAGCTGGATCTCTATGGGTCTACTGCAGGAAAATCAAAGAGCACCTGAAGGAGGGAGAGCACCTGGGTCCTGCGGAGACCCATCCTAGAGCCCCTGGCATTGAAGGTAGCAAAAATGGTAGGGGCTGTGAGGAGGGCTTAGTAAGATCCTCAGGGGTGTCAGGAGCACCAATAGCCTCAATTGGGTCATGCAGCAGTCCATGACTGACCCCGAAGGCCATGAGAGAGTCACAGAAGCCACAGGCTCCCTGGTAGGCCACAGAGTTCTGCTTTCTGGTGTTTTTTCTCTCCTTTAGAATGGCCCTCAAAACCTAGAGGATGAGGCGAAAGTCCTCCCCAGCATTGCAGAGCAAGCCGCACCCAGCTCCTGGCCCAACGAGTGTTGGCCAGGAATGCACACAGCTCATCCTGTGGCACCAGGTTGTCCAGGGCAGAAAGTCCCTGGCTGTCCTCCACTCCAGTCCGCATAGTGGCCCCACTGCCAGCCGGGATGAACAGAGAAGAAATAGAGCTCCATGGTGGCACTGAGGATGTGGGCGCTACATTATCCAGCCAAGCCCCTGGCATGAGGGGAAAAGGCAACAGAGGGAAAGCAGCAACCCCGGTTATAATGGGAACCACAAATACCGTCCCCTGAGAGTTAGAAGCAGAGAAGGGGAAGGACACGACCCCAGGGGTGGCAGCAACATGGGAGCAGTCCGGGGTAGGAGTTAGGGTGACAGCAGGTGGAGTGGCAGGGTCTGTGTTGGGGATGGAGATATTGTCTGGGGTGGGGATAGGGTTGGGGTTAGGATTGGAGGTAGGGGCCCCGGTGGTCAAGTGACTGTGGTACAGCTCCACTTGAATGGGCTCAGAGGTCAGATCCCCACAGATGCTGGGCATGGAGGTGGGATGAAGCTGGATATCCATGGCCACAATGTCAGGCAGGAGTTAAGGCTCATTAAGGAAGGGGCATCTGTCCCTTCCAGGGACGACGTCTCAGGGCCCAGCCATCACCTCAAGAGTTTCAGAGACTGTAGATGGGATGTTGAGTGCAGCCAGGCAGGTGGAGCATTCCAGGTGCATCCCCAGAAAGAAGGCAGGGACAGCAGTTTGGGGCTGGGGTTGGGCCTGTGGGGACAGAGGGTGGCAAGAATAAGTTGCTGCCCAGTTTGAAGCCCACTGGTAGAGGGCTGTCCTCCCCTAGGACATCTGAGGTCAAACGGAGGGCCTCAATCCTGCGAAGATGGGGCCTAGATCCCCCCCATAGCAGTCATATGTGGTGAGGCAGGCTCAGGGGGGAAGGGCAGCCCCATTAGCAGCCTCTCCAAGGATGGTGTCTAAAGGGGACTCTAAGAAAAGGGTTGTGGTGGGTTCCTGTCCCCCTGCCATCCTGCCCTCATCCCCTTTGTCCCAGGTGCCTTCACCCTTGCCTCCTGATGCCAGCCCTCTCCTGCCACCTTGGAAGGCTGGGTCCTCATGATGGAATTGCAGCAAGAGCAGGAAGGACCAGACCCTCCCTGCCACATCAGGCCCCCTGGAAATCATTGTGGTAGACTGCTGAAGACAAAGCTGCCAATGGGACTTCTGCCACACCCCCCAACAAGGTCTAGGGGGAGGTCCCAGCTGAAGAGATGGAGGCAGCAGGGGAGAAGACAGCACTGCCCCCCTCTTAGAGTCCCCTTGTTGGGGGGTGTGACAGAAGTCCCATTGGCAGCTTTGTCTTCAGCAGTCTACCACAATGATTTCCAGGGGGCCTGATGTGGCAGGGAGGGTCTGGTCCTTCCTGCTCTTGCTGCAATTCCATCATGAGGACCCAGCCTTCCAAGGTGGCAGGAGAGGGCTGGCATCAGGAGGCAAGGGTGAAGGCACCTGGGACAAAGGGGATGAGGGCAGGATGGCAGGGGGACAGGAACCCACCACAACCCTTTTCTCCTCCATGGGCCTAGATGGAGTGGAAGGAAGAGAAGGAGGGTCAGCTATGGTGGCTAGATGGTTAGGGTCACCGGCGGTAATGTGACCAGTGCCCATCACAGCCTTGAAGGGCCCAGTTGCTCCCTATCTGTGCTGGGCCAGGGGGCAGCCCCTTCAGATGTGCCCCGGAGCCCAATAGAGGAAACATCGGGCTTCACCCTAGAAGTAGTGGATCCAATAGTGGGCCCCCTGTTCAAGCATCAAGAAGGACCCCTCGAGTGCCCCTCTGTCATGTGGCCCTGCTGGCAGCAGTTGTATTTCATAGAATCATAGGGTTGGAAGGGACCTCATGTTCAACCCCCTGCCAGAGGCAGGACCACTCCCACTAAACCATCCCAGTTATGGTTTTGTCCAGTTGGGCCTTAAACACCTCCAAAGATGGAGATTCCACCACCTCCCTAGGCAGCTCATTCCAATACTTCACCACTCTCCTAGTAATTTTTTTTTTCTAATATCCAGCCTCGACCTCCCTAACTGTAACTTGAGACCATTGCTCCTCATTCTGTCCTCCATTACTACCGAGAATAGTCGAGCTCCCTCCTCCTTGGTGCATTCCTTCAAGTAGTTGAACGTTGCTATCAAATTCCCCCTCAATCTTCTCTTCTGCAGACTAAATAAGCCTAATATTTTCAGTCTTTCCTCATAGGGCTTGTGCTCTAGCCCTTTAATCATTTTGGCTGCCCTCCTCTGAACTCTCTCTAGCATGTCCCTGTCCTTTTTGTAGTGGGGAGCCCAAAACTGAACACAGTATTCTAGATGTGGCCTCACCAGTGCAGAACAGAGGGGAATGATCAAATCCCTTGATCTGCTGGTAACACTTCTTTTCATGCAGCCTACTATGCCCTTGGCCTTTTTGGCAGCAAGAGCACACTGCTGACTCATATCTAGCTTCCCATCCACCAAGACCCCCAGGTCCTTTTCTACACTGCTGCTACTTAGCTGAATGTTCCCCAACCTGTAGCAGTGCATGGGGTTTTTCTGTCCCAAGTGCAGGATTTTACACTTGTCCTTACTGAACCTCATAAGATTTCTATTGGCCCACTGTTCCAATTTATCTAGGTCTCCCAGAATCCTGTCCTTGCCCTCCAATGTGTTTACTTGTTCCCCCAGCTTGGCGTCATCCGCAAATTTACTTAGAGTGCAGTCTATTCCATCATCCAGATCACTGATGAAAATGTTGAGCAGAACCAGCCCCAGGACCGACCCTTGGGGCACATCATTCGTTACTGGTTGCCAGCTAGCCATGGAACCATTGATTCCTACATGCTGAAACCATCGATCTAGCCAGTTTTCTATCCAGTTTGCACCTGTCAGTAGAAGGAAAGTCCATGATGGAAAGCGGGGTCCTTGCAGCCCAATGGGAGAGGGCTGATGGTAGATATTGGCTTCCCCAGGGTGAAAGTGAGGGGAAGCAGGGCAGCATTGGGCAGGAAGGGAGGGACAGAGGTGATTAGCACCTGTACACCCAAGTCTTCCAAAGGCTCCAAGAGAACACAAGTGTCCCCCACTGCCAGGCCCTTCACAACCACCTCGTACACAATGGTGTCTGATGCTAGGAAGAAGATTATCTTTCCATACATCTTGGAGGCCACCACAATGGCCAAGGGACCTAACACCCTTGCCAACATCCACACATAGGTCTCCATGCATAGCAAGGTGGCCAGCGGGAGGCAGCGGATGCCGCGCCTCCTGTTTAAGGTGGAAAAGGGGCCCTGGCCCTGTAGACTTTTTGAGAGGAGCTGGTGCGGGCAAATGGTACGGCAGTGGGTGGAGGGGTGGCAGTCACCTCGGCATACACTCTATAGGCAGGGGCACCCCCAGAGCTGATGGAGGGAAGGGGGAGGCACTGCCAATGGTGTGGCCGCAACTACAGCATGGCCCTTGTTCACGTGTTTCTGCTAATTCTTACGGATGGCTGAGGTGGTTGCGGCAGCAGCGGGGGTGCCAGGCCCTTCTGTGGGTGCCAATGATGGTAGAGGCAGCATTATCAGCCGAAGGGGCAGCTGCATGTGTAGTTTGGAGAGCAGGCTGAGGGAGAGGGGCAGAGGGGATTGGGGAAGTCTCCATATCCCCATAGAAGGGATGGGCAGATAGGGAGACTAGTGCAAGGAGTGGTAGGGACTGGGCGGATGGGCAGGGACAAGGAGTGAACGGGAGATCAGCGACAAACCACTCCTTCCTGCTAAGCTACGGGCTGGGGAAGAGGACGTAAGTGGGGGTTGGTGAAAGGAGGCAAGTAAAAAGAGGTGGAGGGCAGCGGGTTATGGAGGGGATGAAGGTTTGGCAGACCACTCCTCCCCACTAGGCTGCAGGCAGGGGAGGAGGGTGCCTAGAAAAAAGGAACAGCGGACTTGTGTGCAGCAGGAAAGGGGTGGTTCCTCCAGCTGCACTGGGTGGGGCAGAGTCACTGTGGCATCAGAAGGTTCAGTGAAGAGGAAGGAAACAAAACCAAAATTAGGGATGCACACAGGCCCCCTTGAGCAGGCTGGGAGTGGGCACTGCAGGGGATGGGGTGGGGCAGGAAAGTAGCAACAGAGCCAAGGGAAGGAAGGGTGAGGATCATGGACATCACAGATGGGGCAAGGAGGTAATGAAAACTGATGGGTGGGGGCAGGGTAAGGAAAGCAAACAAACATTTTCAGGGCCTGGGGCAGGGCAGAAAACAAAAAACTCAGGGGTGTGGGGGGGGTTGTGAGGGGGGACACTCCAGCCACTCCTGGGTGGGGCTGGGGAAAAGGGGGTGGCTGGGCAATGGGGGAGGGGAGCTGTTACTAGGATGCTCTGAGGCCCCAGCGCCTGAATCAGTCCCAGAAAGTTCAGGAGCTCACTGTCTTCTCGAGGAGAGGAGAGAGAAGGCCAGGCAGGCAGCAGCTAGGGGTGGTAGTGGTCTGCAGATCCTCAGGTGGTTGTGAGCTCACTCCCAGCTGTAGGCAGCAATATTTCAGTCAGTTGGTGCCTCCCTTCATTGGTGGGATCTAACAGAGGCAGCAGGCTTCAGGTAGCAGGAAGGATCTTCATCAGATAGTGGTGGGAAAGCAGGCTGAGGGAAGTGAAGAGATCTTCCTCTACCTGTAGTGAAGAGAACTTCCTCTATCTTCTCCCCCACTCTCTACAGGGCAGGGTGTGAGAGGGAGACAAGCCAGGACCAGCAGCAGCAAACAGCAGGAGCATGGAAAGCAATACCCGCAAAAGCAGTTCTAGCAGCAACAGCAGCTCCCAGGTACCTTCTCCTTCTCCTTTTTCTCTCAAAAGAGTAGTCCTGTTGAAGAACCAGGGTGGTGGGGGGGCATAAGCCCACACACTTCTAAACCCCTTCCCTCAGCCTAAGGGGCTGAAAAGATTGGTGGAAGGGATGGATAGTGGCTACCTATGTTAAATTAGCCATGGCTATGCCAGAGTAATTGGGACACCTGGAACCAATCAGCAAACCTGCTGCACTGCCTAAAAGTCTCCTTCTTAGGTAGGGCATAGTAGCTGAAGAGACATCAGAAAGGAATAGAGTTGCTAGAAAAACCTTTGGAAGGTTTGTTTACAATTTATCACAGAATCATAAAGGTATGGGGGGCTGGATAGAAAACCCTATAAGAAAGGCTGGGCTTTGTTGCTTGAAGTACTAAGCTATGGAATGGAGGTGGGGTAACCCCAACCCCAAAGAAGGGAGGGACTCGAAAGGCTGATATTTTGAGCTAGGAGGCTGTGGGACTTTTCAGCCACAGAAGGCAGACCAGGAGCAGTGGGCCCATGGCCTGCTAACCCAAGGAAGGTAATAAACTTTCTGGACTCAGTGTGGAGGTTGATGCTCAATGGGGTCTCTGGGTTGGGGCCTGGGGTAGAGGGTGAGACTCTCTTCTTTGGGGAGGTGGAATTTAGAGGGACCAACCAGACCTTACTGGGCTGTAAGACACAGAGTGCAAGACTTTTAGAAGCACACTAGACCTCATCTTGCCACACTACATTCAAGGAAAATTAAAGTTGGATAATCAAGAACACCAAAACTAGGAATTCTAGCTTCCTTACACATATGCATTACAATAGTCTTCCAAAAAGCCTTCTTCAGAGAAGGGAAACAGGAGTAACAATCTCAAGGAAAATCCTTTTCGATCTCTATATCCATGAGTTGGAGTCTGGTCATTGATATACAAAGTTCTCAAAAACATTAAGTACCAACCCTGAACAAGTCTCTGCTGAGCATGTGAGACTGGTGACTTTTTCAGGAGTTTATAATCTGCCCAAATGTTAATGGATTTTCATGGAAGTGGTAAAAGGCACTAAACAAACTTCTGCTGAATTTCTCATCTTTCTTCTAACATATGAAAGTATTAGAGCTTCTTAATAGAACACTGGAATTTTTGTTTTCAACATGAGCAAAACAATATATTTTTCTTACTTTTATTCTTGAACTAGTTTAGCTGACACTTCAGGAAAAATCAGCTGACTTATAAACAGCTGAAAACAAGGCTCTTTAGTAAAAAGTTTCAGGCAACCTTAACTACAGGTTTTGTTGTGTGTGCTATTGATGATAATGTACTAGTCCAGATCTCACATGAATAACCTTAATTTTGATGGTAACCTCCCATATGCCAGTTGCAATCATTCAGAATATGATTCCCAACAGCTATCTCTAGACTAATAGATTCCTAAATTTTAAGGTCAGAAGGTACCAATATGACCAGCTAATCTGATCTCCTAGATAGTGCAAGTAACAAAATCTCCCACCCACTCCTGCAATAGACATCTTAACTATAATTGAATCACTGATGTCCCCAAATCATGTTTTAAAACTTTTAAGGTATGTCTATACTGGAACCTTAGGTTGACTTAAGCCTTAGGTTGACTTAATAATGGGAATTTATTAAGTTGACTTAAGCCAGTGTAGATGGGGAGTAGTCCTTAAGTCGATTTAATAAGGTTGACTTAAGAGTTAAGTTGACCTAGCAGCTGCTAGTGTGGATGTGGGCAGTTGACAGTAGTTTTCAGAGTTGACATTCTAAGCTGACTTAACAGAGCCTCCAGTGTAGACACACTCCTAATTAGCAGTAATCACAAAAGAAGTTTGGTTACCTGACAGTTTCCTGGATAGTCAAAGGAAGAATTTTTTTTCAGGATGGCTGGGAGAGATGTGAGACTTAGGAAGTGTGGAAACTCCATATGGGTGTGTTCACACAGTATTCTTAATTCGAAACAATGAGGTTGGTTTGAAATAAGAATTGCCATGGCCACATGACGCATGGCCATTTCGAAACAAGCAAACCCCTTGGTTCGAAATGGCAGCCGTTTCTTTGAAACAGCTTAAACCTGGTTTCCCATAGAAACATTGTTGTTTTGAAACATCTCATTTCAAAACATTGCCAACGAGACATGCTGTTTCGAAACAATGGCTGTTTTGAAACAGCATTTGAGCCTTCCTCCCAGGGTGCTTAGCACCCTGGGAGGAAGGGCTGCCCCCTCAGCACCCTGGCCAGGGTGCTGAGGGGTGTCCCCTGGCTTGTAGAGGGGGAGCCCTGCAAATAGTGTAGTGGCTAGCACCTCTGCTTAACATGCAGAAGGTCCTGGGTTCAATTCCCAGGGGGTTGGATTTGATGATCTCATGAGGTCCCTTCTAGCCCTATGATTTGATTTGACTGCAGACACCTGTGGGGTGAAGTGCAGCAGCACCTCACCCTGTGGGTGTCTGCAGGAGTTGCAGACACCCACAGGGTGAGGCAAGTGGCTGTGCTTCACCCCACAGGTGTCTGCAGCCCCCTCTGTGGACATGCTATTTCACTCCCTTATTTCCAAGACACCTTTTTTGTCTTTGGAAATAAGGTGTTTTGAAATAACCATTTATTTCAAAACAGCTTGTTTCAAAACCTCTTGTTTCAAAACAAGCCCTCTGTGTGTGAACACAGCCTATGAGTCTTATATTAACATACACCAGATGCCACAGATATTGAAATTGCTCATACAAACTTGTATCTATAAATGTTTCCAATGTTGTTTCAGTTGTGTTGATCCCAGCAAATGAAAGCGATGAGATGGGTGCAGTTAGGTCTTTTATTGGACCAACTACTGGTACAAAAAAAATTCAGAATGAAGTGGGAAATTCATACGTATAAGTCCATGCATTGATCCGGCCCTACTGCTATCAAATCTCCCTTCATTTTTCTCTTCTACAGACTAAACAAGCCTAGTTTCTTCAGCCTTCCTCATAAATTTTATGTGCTCCACCTGCCTAATCATTTTTGTTGCCCGCTACACAAGGTCGGCCCATCTATGAGGCCAGAGACGGGAGTGGCTCCCTTGCGACAGTTGTTAGGGGAGGGTCTGAGAAGCAGATGCTGCACTCCTGCTCTGCTCCTCCCCTGAGCCAAGAACTGCCAACTCTTATAGGGGATAGGCTCTGCTCTATAGCCCTGCCTCTGAGTTGGCCCACTCCAGCCTTAGAGAGGAAGAGCTGGCCCAGGGGAGGGGCAGGAGAGGGAAGCCCCATCTCTGGGCTGGTCATCCCTGCAATTCAGTCGGCTTTTCCCCAGTCTGAGAGCAGGGTTTTTGTGTTAGGGTTAGCAGCCCCAGCTAGCCCCTGGGCTATGGCAGGGAATTGTGCTGAGGCTGGGGGAGTTTTTAGATCTCCACCCCCACTGGACCGTGCTGCTCAGGTGCATGCTCAGGGCAGTAGCCGTGTGGCCACACACATGGGAAGCAACGTGGCAGCTCCAGGGACTGGCAGCCCTCAGCCAGGCATTGGGGGGGAACTGACCCTGTGGGGTAGGGAGGATCAGGGATGGGGAGTCAGTGCTCAGCAGGGAAACAGTGCAGTGGGTAGGTCAGAGGGGAAGGCCCAATGAGGTTTTGGGGGGGAACCAGCAGGTAGGGAAGAACGCAGTTTGGGGCCCAGGGAGATGGTGCCTCCTGGGCTAGCGAAGGGAGCAGTGGGGGGACAGCAGCTTCCCCAGGACATGAAATTAGGGGAGGTATGGGGAGTGTTTGGGTGCTCACCAAATTGGTATAACACTCTTGGCTGACAATGCAAACGGTGTTGGGGAAATTCAGGGGAGGTTTGGGGGGTGTTGGGATGCTCACTAAACTGGTATAACACTTACTAGCTGACAACTGGGGAGGTTTGGGAAATTCAGGGGGGCATACGGGGGGGATGTTAGGGAAATCCTGGTTGGGAGGAGGTGGTGCCTGACTGGTGGGCAGGTTTGGGAGAGGGTCGGCGACTTGTCCAGGAGCTGGGAGCGAGTGGGTGGGTTAGCTTACAGAAGGGATTGGAGTTCCTGGGGAGCTGGCAGCCAGGCCAGGCCATAGGCAGATATCATTTCTATTTGGAATCCCACAGTGTCTGTGCCCCTTCATTTATGGGTTGAAATAGAACCTAAGTCTCCTGGGTACCAGTGCAGTGATCTAGCCACTAAGCCATACTACCTTATAAAATCGATGGGGACCTTAGAAGTGTGGGGGGGGGGAACAACACATCCCATTCTGGCCAACAGCTTGAAGCCTAGGGCAGGACAGTTTATTCCCTGGGCTTTAGCGAACCAATTTTAATCACTTTTTAAACTCCTACATGCATGTCTCATGGTGCATCTCTCAGTCATCTCTCCTGAATTTAATTCTCCCCCCAAAAGAGCTAATACAGAGAGCAGAAAGCATCACACAGTACTTGTTACATGTCATCAGCCCTACTGGTCCAGAACTTGTTTCTCCCTTTCCTGGAATGCAGCCATCTCTGGGGAGGTGAAAGCTATTTCACAACAATGTTTAGTATGGCTTAGTTATCTCCCAACAACAAGAGAATGACATGAGGGAAGCAGCAAAGAGGTGATAACTGAAGTCTATCACAAAAGACAATGGGATTGCCTCTGACCAGAAAGGGGGTAGGGAAAGTGTTTTTTCCTTTTATTTCCTTGTGGTCACTTGACTTCTTATATTGTGTTTCTCTCATGAATGCCACTGTGACAGGCCGCTGCGCAGATCTGGCCCGGTGTACCACTGTGACCCCTCACCCTGATTTGCCTCCCTTTGCCAAGTGACCACTCACTCCAGAATCAGTCCACTCTAGGTTCTTGCATGTAATCGGTCCCAAGGAGAGGGTGTATGCCCTCTGTCTACTCAGGGGATGGTCCCCTAGCCCCAGTTACACACCAGGAGCCACTGTCTACAGAAGTTGGGAACCACTGCCAATCACCACACATGCAAGTTGGTCCATTTAACAAAGAAATGAATTGTGCCCAGCCTTCTTCACTCACACCCTCTAAAGATCACACAGCTTTAGATAAAACAATTACTAAGTTATAGATCAGATTATAATTTTAATTGAGAATATGGCCAATTATGGCAGAAAAAATGCAGGGAAGTGTAAATCTTGGGTAAGTGTATGACGGTGTGACCTATTCCCATGACTTGTATTTCCCTGCATTTATTTCCTCCCATTCTGTAAGTTCCCCCATCTTTAAAGTGTCTGGTAAAGTGGGATTTTCTCCAACAAAAGCAGTGGTTCCCAACCTTTTTAAGGCTGGGGACACTCTTTTAGTCCAAAAAAAAAAAAAACTTTGAGGCCCCCCCAGCCGCATGGAAGTGGCATAGCAGCAGCGCCATGGGCCAAATGCAGCTGCATGGGCATAATCTGGCCCACACTGCCAAGGAGCCAAGCTGCTGCAGCCATGGCCCCCTCCCCCCAACCTCTGCCAGGGAGCAGAGTGGCCCCATGCCCTTGCCCCTGCCAGCAGAGCTGTAAATACAAATTTTGTCCTGTGGGGCAAGCAGTCCAAAATGCGCCCTCCTTCTGGCTCCCCCAGCCTCCACTGCTCACCACCATCCACTCATAGACATTTGCCACAGCCTCTTCTGCCCACTCCAAACCCCTGATTCACCCCTGCAGCTCACCAATTCCATTCCGACAGACACTCACACTAGCCTCTGCCACGCACTCCCATCAGCTCAGAGGTATCCATCACAGTGAATGGCAAGGGGACTTCAAGCTTTTATATCTGATCTGGAAGGAGAGGGAAGTAGAGGGACAACAGCTGAGCTATGCCTGAGATCTAAAAGGGGTGGGGTATCTTTTACAGACTGCAGTGGTCCTATTGATCCTGGAAGCGCAACAGTAGCTTCACATAGGCTTATAAATTGGCATCACCAGTAGGACTCTTACCTTAAGTTTACACCTCCAGCTTTACTACCAGGTGACAGTTAAGTCAAACAGGTAACAACAGCAGAAGATTTGCAAGTTTCACTCCTGCTTTCTGTCATTAACCAATGTAAACAGCAACAGAATAGATATGCCTGGCACTCTAATTTCAGGGATTTTTTTACTTGTCTCTCACAATTGTGCTTTGATTCATTCTCCTCCTCTGTTTTTTTTTTTTTTTTTTTTTCCCATAAGCAACATCCCTTAAGAGATATAAAAGCATCAGAAAGATTAGCTAACAGAGGTCTCGGAGAAACTTTTGGTTGGTTGAGGACAGGCACTTAGACAGTTATTTGAATCTGTTACCCAAACCTTCCAGCATAAGGATTTCCTATGTGGTGAGAAGAAACAAATCATATCAGAATCCCTTCAGGATGTGTCAAAGCACTCCTATTAGAGTCTCTAGAAGTGATATTTCAGGTGATTCAAGCTTTTGCTACTGAAATAGATTTACACCCTTCACATTAAAGGCTGAATTTGGAAAGAAAACATCAGTAACTGGAAGCTGATGTAAATACTTTGAGTGAAAAAAATGGTCAATAGGATCTGAAAAATTCAAAAGATGAAGCTAAAGTGGTGATGAAAGATATTGCTCTGGCCCATTAAAAAATAGGAAGTTTGGACAACTTGAAATTGCAACAAGTGATTTATTTAAGAACACAAGAATTGTCATACTGGATTAGAGTATCATCCCATGTAATATCATGTACTTTGTCTGGTATTGCCCAATAACTGATGCTTTAGAGGAAGGAGCAAGAGATCCAGTCAAGGACAGTTACATTATTTACCCATAAGGAATATTTCTTTCTAACCCCTCTCAACTGTTTTATGCCCTGGAGCTTGTGGTTTCTAGTCCTTATTAAAATAAATACAGTCTTTCCATCTAAATTAACTGTGGATGTTCTTTTCATTATCCATATACTGAGTTCTTGACCTCTGATATTTTGTGGCAGTGAATTTTGTAAGTAATAATTATGTTCTATGGTTGAAAAAACAGGGTACTTCCTTCTCTCAGTTCAAATTGGTTCCACAGAATGTCCTCTTAAACTTGTAATATGAGGGGGTGAATAAGGGTTATTGATTTACCTGTTCTTTGCTGTTCATTATTTTGTAGAACAGTTTCTTTCCTCCAATTTGTCTCTTCTTATTTAACATTTCTCAACTAGAATTTTCTCTAACTCCATCATAATTACCTTTCCATAACACAAGTTATACATGTATCATCAGAAAGCTATACTGAAAACACAGGCGACTGGTATAATTAGTTTCCACTTTTTTTTTTTTTTTTTTTTTTTTGTAGCACCTAGAAGCTTCAGTCATGCACTGAGATCTCATAGAAGAAAAAGGCAGTCTTTGACTAAGACAGTTTACAATCTGGGAAATACAAAAGGAGTATTAAAAAAAAAAAAAAAAAAGCCAAACTTGTATAGTTATTTCCTGAGAAGAAAAGGAACAGCCTACCAAAGAGTGAATAGAGTGCTCCGGCTTGTCTTTAAGAATGGCCCTGCTTCCATTCCTACTCGGGAAGACAGCAAAATTGGGAAACCATAGCTGTGGTCCCTCATGTTTGTTTAATGCCCTTTTTCAGGCCAGTCATCAATACTCTATCCACATATCCATCTATCCATAGGTGGGTCTTTCTGTTCAGTCCTGAAACAGAACAAACAGTTGATTTGACAGTGAAACTTTAAATCAAACTTGGCAAAGCCCAATATAGGACCTAAAGCACTCCAATGGCCAATGGATTATCTTTTGTCTTCATTCCTTTCTAAAACTACAGATGAAGTATCTATCTCTGTTTTAAATGAATGAGAGTCAAAGGCATTTGAAGGCAAAGCAAGAAACTGAACTCTTTTTTTTTTTTTGGGGGGGGGGGGGGGAAATGCTGAGAAATGAAACCTGACTTTAAAATTTCTCATTTCCATGGGCAAACATTTGACTTGAACCTACACACTGAAATGTGATGAATAGTTTTAATGCCTGAACCATGAAAGTGTCCACTGCCCAGCTCTCATTTAGCATAATCTTGGTAGTGCAGCTAAAGTAACCAGTTTTCAGCAGATGATTTTCCTTGCTTCCACTGTAAGTCTCCGATGGCTAATGCCTTGACTGGTGCTTTATTCTTGCATCCAGAAACTAAGATTCTCACCCTATGAGTCCCTCAAAATGGACACCAGGAGCACTTCCTTTAAAAAGCTTGTCTAGGTTCCCTTAATAAAATACCCTTGGGTAGTGTGGGGACTATATCTTAATATGTGACTACTGTTTTTTTTTTTTTTTCTGGGATCAACTCTGTGGGCCTTCAAATTTTATCAGTCCTTTAGTACACAATGGACTAAGTATGACCACTTGGCAGCAGCAAAATAAACAGTAGAGGGTAGAAGAGGCTCTAGTATGCACAGGGCATATGAAAAAGCTCATCCTCCTCCCCAACTCTGCAATATAGGGAAGCAAGTGAAAAATATATATTTCAAGTCATTGGAAGCAGGATGGTGAATTGGAGGGAGAGTATATTAGACTGCCAGGGCCAGTCTTGCCTGAGATCTCCCAGTCCCATGCAGAGAGGAGGGGGAAGTCTCTTTGAGTATATCCACACATATCTTTTAAATTGAAATAATGCTGGTTATATCAAATTAAAGAAGATTAGGTCCACACTGTTTTCTTGTTTTGAAATGGCAAGCTCCATCATTTCAAAACAAGAGATATTTCAAAATAGCTTAAACCTCCTTTAATTCGAAACGGCTGTTATTTTGAAATGGTTATTTCAAAATAACACTGTTTGGATGTGTTATTTTGAAATAACACTTTTGCCCTTCTCCTTCCCAGAATGCCTTCCTTTTTGTATATATTGGGTGGGGGCCAGTGAGGGGGCCATGTTGCCATACCTCCCATGGTGTCCCTCTCCTGATCTGAAATAGCAAATCCTGTGTCTGGACTTCCTATTTTGATTTGAGGTCTTTGCTTATTTTGATTTAAGTTAATTTAAATCAATGATTTTACTTCCAATTAACTTATTTTGATTTAAGTTAAATCGAAATAAGCATGTATGTGTGGACATAGGCTATTGTTCTTAAGCCTATTAAAGATAGTCTTCACAAGTGGGGTGACCATTTTCTAGATGTTATTCAGTCAAACTTACAACTGACCTCAACATAAGGTTTTGTTTTGTGGAAGGATTGAGTAAGAATTAAAGACCTCAATAGATTTGCCCTTAAAAAAAACCAACCAAACAAACAAACAAACAAAAACCCTGAAATAATGTTCTTTGTCAACTAGACTATCTCAGAGATGCACAGTGTTAGTTGGTATCCATCCAAATTATCAAGGATACTGTAACATTATCTAAGCAATAAAACACTTGGTTAATTTACTTCTGTAGGAAGGTTTTATGAGCTAGATGTTCTTCTGCAAGGTCTTTGTCAGAAAAAAAAATATAAAAATAAGTTGTTATAAAAAAAATGACCCAGGCTGAACAACAGCATGATTATAACAATATGCATAATGTTCATACAGTATTAGATAAGTGACAGATGTCTGACAAACATGCAGTGTGATCTGAATATCAAACTATTCGGGACAAGCCTTTCTGTACAAAACAGAATTTAAATAGATGTACATTGTCCTTGATAATTTGGATGGATACCAACTTATTCTGTACATCTGAGATAATGGTGTCATTGACGAATAACCTCTTGTGAGTTTTGTCTACCAAAAGGGCAAATCTACTGGGGCTTAACATAATTTTTATTTGGGCCTTCATCACAAAACCAACACCACAACACCATACCTTAAAGTCAGTTTCAAGTTTGACTAAGTAAGATCTGGGAGCTGCTCAGTTCACACACACAAACACCACCACACACTCTACATAAATCTAAGCATATCAGAAAATGCATTGATGGATTAAGGCCACACTACTAAGTATTTTGCAGGATTCAGCTCAAATAGATCAGTTTTGTTTGGTGCTTAGATAAAAACATAAGCTTTGATTAAATGAAGCTAGCATAATCAGTGCCTTGAGAGACTGAGCACTTAATGCTTCTCTAGATTATTTAGGTGTGATTTTACAAAAAAACCTGTTACTGGACAGATCATGATGTTAAGGTATCTTAAACCAGAAGACAAAGTGTGAGGCATGTTTTTAGCAGCAAGTGCAATATATAAGTGGTAAAAAAAGTCAACTTTTTATGTTTTAGCTATTACATTGCTCTTCGCTTTCTTGTTATATTGTTTTGAAGAGTTTTGGGGAAACAGTCATAGCTGGTGAAAAAGATCACATTTGAGAGCCTGAAACATTTTTTTTTTTCTTTTTTTGGATGAATGAGAGTCAGTTGCCTTTGCTCAATCAAAATAGTGTGGAAATCTGTTTTTAAAAGCAGGAGCGAGGGACAGAATTTTTTGTATTGTTGGATACAAATTTCATATTTTTGGAAAAGAAAGTCTTTCTTATACACAGCTGCAGAAGAAACACAGTACAAACAACATTGGTTCTTCCCATACTGTCTCAGCCCTGACCTAAAGCAACTGCATTGAAGGATGGGAAAGTAGTTCCATCTCGTTATTTCCAAGGGCTCTACTGAGTTACCCAAAAGAAAAGGATTCAGATGTCAATATATACCTCATAAGGCTTACAAGAGATCCATGTTAAAAACAGAAGCTATGTATACACTGGCAATTTAGTTCAAATTAAGGAGGCTTAGTTTGAACTAAATTAGTCCCTACACTTTCATTAAGGAATTTCTTAATTTGACCTAATGAAAGCTCAGTTTGAATTAGTTCAAACTAACAGGTGGTGCTTGTTAAGGTTTAATTTGACTCCTTAGTTTGAACTAAGGAAGGTGGAGACCTGGATTAATCCTTAGTTTGACTTTAAGTTTGAATTCAGAGCAGTTAAGTCAAATTTACAAAGTGGACTAAGTTGTTTTGACTTAAGGTCAAGTTTAGTTCAAATTAAGGTCAAGCTTATTAGTTTGAATTAACAAATTTTACCAAACTTTTTCTAGTGTAGACATAGCCATACTGTAGAAATGTACGTTTCAGTACCTTTTCCCACCAGAATATCTTAAGATAGAAAAAAACTAACTACGACATGAAACAGAAACAGTGAGTTTTCTCATCAAGTTTTCATCCCAGTTTCTTAGAAGTGGCAGCATCCCTTCTTTATAAAATATTAATCACATTAAGAACTTATGTCAGGGGTGTCCAAACTTTTTGGGTGAGGGGCCATATTGCAATTCTTTTCTTAGTTGGGGAGCTGGTGAGATAATTTTTGATAAGACATGCAAATTGATCTTTTTAAATAAATTCTATTAAAATAATGATTAGTGTGATATTTGGCATTGCTTTTGCTTGCACAAATTCATTGCCTGCCTGCACATTTGATGTAGCAATACAAAGTATTCCAGAGAGCCCTGTCCATCCCCAGCTCTCAGGCTCTTGCGGCAGCATTCGGCGGGCTGGATAAAAGCCTTTGGCAGGCTGGAGTCTGCCCCCGGGCCACATGTTTGACAAGCTTGACTTGGATAATTCTTTACTACTTTCACACCAAATCATGCATCTACTAAAGTGAGTGAAAATGTTGCAACTGAGTTGAAGTGGAAAAGGAACTGGGTTATGCACTAACTAACATGTTGGTTGATGGGGGGGGGGTGGCTTATTTGCTAATAATTGTCATCTCATGTGAGTAAAAACTTCCAGGACTCAGTGACATATCTCAAGACCATTTCCACAGAACCTGGGGGGGGGGGAGGACAGGGTCTGTGACCCGGGCCTCCTGGGCTAACCTTCTGAATGTGCCAAAATCAGGGCAAGCTGCAGCACCAGGGGCCAAACTCCCAAACCACTCATGAGTGGTACTTAAACCAGTGTCCTGGTCAGTAACAAAACATGCTCTAGATTCCCCCACTCTGGTCATCACCCAGCATAACAAAACAGAAACAGCCCCCTTACTGCACATCAGTTCCTAAGGCCCCTCTAGCCACTGGGTTTCTTTACAAAATAGGTTCTCCTGACCCCAAAGGGTCAGCCACATCACACAGAATGATGTAGGCTTGGATCTTGCCAAAAATACCATGCTGCCAGCCAATCCTCTAGTAACTACAACTAAAGGTTTAATATAAAAAGAAAAAAGCTACTTATGAGAGATGTTAAAGGGCAAAGTGAATCACATACATACAAATGATTTAGAGTCCATAGAAAGCAAATCCTTGAAGATCCTGTAGTTTGCAGATTAGTCCCACTCCTCTGGTGTGCACCCAGGAGCAGCGGCAGCTGGGTGGGTCTCAGTCTCTTCTTCAGTCCCAGAAGAATAGTTCCAGAGGCAGGTGTTGGTTGCAGATAAACTAGAGACTAAAGACAAAATGGAGAATGGGTGATGGCCTTTTATCTCAGAGTCCTTGCCAGATCAAAATGGAGGTGGGCCACATGGTCAGTCTAGGTAACTGGTGAAACTGGCCCACTGTAGCTGGGTGTCCCCTCCTGATGGGCCATCGATATACAATAGTTTGCACACACCCAGTCTGGGATTGCTTTAGCTCAAACAACTTGGAACACACACAAAATAAATAATTTCTATTCTCCAGTACAGGCGTGATAACTACATACAAATCATATAATCATTGCTAGCAAATTACAGCCTTTCTATTGATACCAAACATGACATATCACATATGGATAATTGTAAATATGAAATATCAATATGTAAAACAATCATACACAGTCCCCTAGACCTAGACAGTGTCACAGGGTCAATTTTTTCATCCCACTTTTTCCCCCCAGTGGGGGGACACATGAAATCCTGGTCATGTCTTTGCAGAAGCACCTTTTGAATTCTTTTAATGAAAAGATTAACTTTAATTAAACAGAAATAACATCCCAAATGTGTGATAAACAGAACCAGCTTAGAAGTCACCACAGTAGCTACAAGGTACTCAGTGCTCTGCTTCCATACAGGTCTGGCTCTAGACCAGACATGGCCAAACCGGCTCTTTGAAGAAAAATTGTGGCTCCCGGGAGAGTGCAGGAGGGAAGGGCAATGTGGGGGGAGCCAGGGGCGAGAAGTTTGCAGTGGTTGGGGCCAGCAGAGAGGTGCCGGTAGCAGGGTAAGAGCCAGCAGTGGAGGAGCAGCCTTGTAAGAACTGCAGGAAAAAGCACAGTGGTCAGAGCTGGGGGAGGGGCAGCACTGGGAGAGCCTGCAGGGAAAAAGCAACCTGGTCAGAGCCGGGAAGGGAAGGGAGGAGAGGGGCCACATTGTGTGAGCCTCACCAGCAGAAAAAAACAACTTGAAAAGAGCCAGGAGGGAAGGGGCAGCACTGTGAGAGGCAGCAGGGAAAGAGAAGTGCTCAGAGCAAGTAGCTGCCAGATTCTCCAGTTTACCCCCACAATATTAATTTCTACCCTCCTTGTCTGTGCGCATAATGATAGTCTTTAATTACATTAGTGCATGATTTTTTAAATACTTTTCTTTTTTGATATTGTTTTCTGAGTAAATATTTTTAAAACTGGCAACGTAAATTGATCAAGAACAAGTCTACAATGAACTAAAGATAAGTGACGATAATCAGCAATTTAAACCTGAAAAGCAATTGCAAATTAATTTTATTTTTTAAAAAAATCACCTGGCACTTCCAGATATTGTAATATAATGCAAAATTATTTCTCTTGTGTTTCTATTTTGAGAATTAAATAAGAATAATCAGAAATGACTGAAAATTGACACAAGTGTTACATCTAAAACCACTGACTACTGTCAAAAGGTTATTTAAAAAAAAACAAAAAAAACAAAAAAAAAACTCTATTTAAAGAATGTTACAAGTGCTTATTATGGATCACGGTTCATTTTCAGCATGCAAAATGATTTAGACTTAGGATAGACCACCATTACAGAAAACTAGCTTTAGAAAAAAAAAAAAAACTTAAGTCCATTGAACAAGTTTGCCTGAGACATCAGTATGTCATCTGTTTGCAGAAGGAACTGCTAGCACATTTATAAGAAAATTTTAATTAATATAACTAAGTCACATACCAAGATAATTTACATTCACTGCAAAGTTCAATAGCAGCACTATACTTGATTAAATAGCATTCAATATGTATTAATTCTTTTTTGTTGTATAGTCAAAATCTATATTTCAGCGCAGTTTCCATGAATGACTCTATAGGTATCTGAGCCCATTAGACAAGAGGGTAATTGTTGTGAAGGGCTGAGGATGGAAAATTGTGTTGTAAACTTTCTGGGGAAAAACAAAACAAAACAAAACAAACCTCTCACCAATAAAGATTTTACTTTGTATTATAAAAAACAAATATTGATATTTAGAATTTATACAGGGCCTGACCCCAAACTGAATAAACTCAATGGGATTTTTTCCATAGTATCTTCTGTGCATGGATTCCAAAGCACTTACTGAAACAGGCTCTGATTTTGCACTTTCTGTCCCTCTAAATTCTCATTGATCTGTTGTGATTCTGAACAGTTGAAAAGGTGTCCCTGTGTGCATCTCTTCACAGGATTAAGATGAAAGCAGTAGTTTCCCTCACTGTTGCTCTCATTTTAAAATTAATTGTGTCTGAGTCCTCAGACCTTTTGTCTTCACTGTCCATGAGTATTTTAATGAACAAGTTTACTGGCAGAAATATTGGCAGGGAAACGGGGGCATGGTAGGTGCCGGGATGGGGTGGGAGGCAGAAGTGGGGCATGGTTGGGGAGAGCAGAGAAGCAGCGGCGTGGTAAGAGATGGCAGGGAAGCGGCAATGGGAGCTGGGGGAGAGAAGCGTGGCATGGTCAGAGAAGCCATAGCATGTTTAGATTTTCTCAGAGGCCCAAATGCAGCTTACTGATTGTTAAAATAAAATCATGTTTTACAAGTCCTAAACATGATGTGGAACACTAAGAAATGAAAACACAAAGGAGAAAAGTTTAAAACTGAAGGTAGATTACTTGTAATTTTTGGCTCAACTTACTGCTGTGAAGCATCATATTCCACAATGAAATTCAAAACATTGTACAATACTTAGAGATCAGCATCTCAGAGCTTTTACCAGCTGCATTGACAAGTTACTGCCCAGATTAAGAAAAAACCAAAAACAAAACCAAAAAACTTTGCCACAAGCCTGTAGTGTTCTACATCTAGCAACAGCTAAATTTTTACTGTATAGGCCTAGTTTCAGGGTATATTTGCCCTATTTTTTATGATAAAATTAAAGTGTGCAATGAATTTTAAGCTTAGTAATTTTGAAGTAGGTAAAAATATGTGGTTGTATGTCTCAGTGAGGCTCTCAAAGGTTTAATAATCGACTTGTGTGGCTCTTGAGTTCCGTAAGTTTGGACACCCCTGCTCTAGACTAAATACAGGGGTAGGGTAGAATATTAATTACAACCATGCATAATCTTTTGTTTTGCCTTGACACTGGCAACTTGTAGGTAAACAGTTTATCAGCTGGACATTAGGTTAAATAAGTTTGTGCAGCTCAGAAATAATTAACCCTTCGCTTGCTGGATTAATTGATGTCAAAAACAGCATATCGATCATTGCTATTACTTCATTACTTAGAAACAAGAACTTTATTGCCTTTAATTTACTAATTAATTTTAAAAGTGTAAGTCATGAAAGTTAATACCTTAGCAAAAATCTGGTTCAATACTCCTGAGCCTCTAGAGCATGGCCTCTGTAAATCAATTGTGATTTGAAACAACTCCGCTACTATGATCTTGGGTATCATAAAATATATCTTTTTTTATTTGCATGTGTGTCCACTGCTGAGAGAAATGTGACCACCACACACTTCATTTGTGGCATACTTCACTTAAGAATATCAAAGTTTTAAACCTAACTGTGTGTGTGGGGGGGGTAAGTGAGAAAATATTGCACAACAAGATTAGTATCTGACTATAAAGCTGTTCTAAAGGTATGGATTGTTAGTTGGGAAGCAGAAAAATTCTTCTCCTTATGTTTCTTAGAGGTCTTGTCTATCAGTTTGTTTAGATTTCTATGAAGTGAGATTTCAGAAGGTGTAAATCTCCCCAAACTAACTTTGATCTAGTTTGTTTGATTAACAAAAGTAGTACAGGTGTAACAAATAGGCCTGAAACACGCAGTCTCCTAGAGACCTGTTCAGGCTGGGTTACATTGCTGGACAGATTTAGCTGCCCAGAAAGCAGAAGTTTCTGGAACTAGGGAGTGGTAGCATTTTTGAGCATGTTCCACACATTTTTCTAGTGTTGCTGGGTCAGATGGCTGAGACGATGATCCTGCAAAGGGAGCAACCACAGAGAGCTGCAGAGTTGATGTTCTCAGTGCTTGAGTGACAGGAGCTGAGCCAAGAGTGGACTGACTGCATGATGTATTCTCCTTGCTGTGGGGTATTTTGCAGGGGAGTGTTTGTTTATGGGACTGAGAGCTGGTTATCCAGTAACCTGGCTGCATGGTGCTGGTTACAGAGTAGAAAGAAAAGACTGTATGGATTCCTGTTGGAGATTCCTGCAGCCAGAGAAGATGACTGCTGCTACTTTCCATTCAAGCCTCAAGGAGTTGAACAGAAGACTGCAACAGAGCTAAGCATGACTCCAACTGAATTTTGGGACTCTTGGGTTTCTTTCCATGGGTACTGTTCTGTTTAAATTCATTTTGTTATTTTAAGGATAAGGTTTTTATGTTAGCTAATAAAGTTCATTGTTATGTTTGTTCTGAGCAGTATTTTGATGTGGGTTGCTAGCTTTGAGCAGTATTTACTGTGAGTCCTTTACAGGCTGGATCCTGGCTCTCCAGCTGCTTTCTGAACTCTGTTAGGCACCAGAGAGGGGCTACTGATTGAATTCTAGCCCACCCTTGGAGATTACAAAGGCTTGGAAGCAGGAGCTATAAAATCCCACACAAACATGGAAGTGTGTTGTGTCTCAGGATGGAACACTTTTTGTCGCAATGAACAGCCAAATGCGGGGCGGCAGGGGGTCCAACCTGAACATTGGATCCGCTCCAAATTTTGACTTTATGCCTTTTGAAGTTGACGCTTAGACCACTTTGATCATGATCTTCTAAAACTAAATATGATATGTACTTCGGTGGTTAGCATTATGCTGCCACATAGTCACTTATTGTTTTTCAAGCTAGTTCAAAGTTAGTTTGGAATGTCTGTATGTGCTGAAGTCATATTTTTGAGTGGACTAAGTAGATATCCTACAGGACACACAGCTATGTTGACCTCTATTTGAGATATGTTACTGACCTTCCTTTGTAAAAATACTTTGAGAACCACTCGTGAAAGTTTTTAACTGTTTTTATGGTTTTTGTTAATGTGGCTTGTGCATTTACTTCTTTGCTACTTATGTTGGTCATATAACTACCATAAGAGTGGACTTAGAGCCATGTAGTAGCCTTCAAACTTTCCATTTGTGACCTGCTGACAGGAATTCTGAGCAAAAGTTTTCTTACAAGACTGGAATGTTAGAGCTAGGACTCCACCTTTTCTGCTCAGTTAGGGGCTGGGGGCTTTCTTGGAACTCTGTACATCTCTGAATTCCAGAGAACTGAGCAGCACAGTGTACGTGATTCAAAAATGTGTGGCCTTCAAGTGGTTAACCCACAATCAGGCAATCATGTTTCTGTGATCTATGTGTTCAGTAGACAAATTCTACAGCCAAATATTCCTACAGCTCTAAAAAGATTCTGTTTAATGAATACAAGTATGTTACCACTGATTTCATTGTAGCTAGAAACTAAAGTAAATAGTCTTACTGTAGAGAGTGTTAAAAACTATATCTATAGATAGATATAGATATAACACTCTACGGTAAGATATTTACTTTAGCTTCTAGCTACATTAAAATCAATGGTAACATACTTGTAGTCATTAAACAGAATTATATATATATATATAGAGAGAGAGAGGGAGGGAGAGGGAGGAAGGGGGGGTGACTGGATAGCGTAGTGGTTAAGAGCGCTGTAGTGGTTAATACCGACACCCTTTGCTACAGGAGACTGGGGTTCAAATCCTGGTGGGTACCTGCCTACCTTCCCAATAGGGGTCCTTGGGCAAAAGACCCCCTAACGCCTCGCTTGGCTACCTCGAATATGAGAGTGACACGAACTAGGAGAGTCATGCTGGCTCGGACGTCGCCTGGATTAACAAGGTCCGTGCCAGATGTTGGGGGACCAGGACAATCTGACGATAAGTGGGCTACTAGAACAAACCATGCATGGATGAGACAAGAGAACCTGGAATTGATGGAATGCTACTACAACAGCAGACCTAATGAGAGGGGATATATGAAACATATGAGGGAAATATGGATGGACAAAAGACCTACATCCACACCAACTGAGAAACAGCTAGTTACCCAACGCTTCAACATAGTAAAGAGGCAGCTGCTCTCACAACTGGAGATAGACCAACTGCACATTACCTCCCGGACTCAAGAAGAAGTCCCAGAAGAACAACTCGAGGTGCAGCCAACACCTGAAGCTGGAACTTCACTGCCACCCCCTCCATTACAGAACACAGCAACTGATATCAGGCATAAGATCATGGATAAACTAGCTACAGTCAACCCTCGAGACCGATTACCAAAGCTCGTGGGAGAAGTACCATCAGATAGTATGCTAGAAGATGCCAATAGAGCCCTAATGACAATTCCTACTACCACCATCACTGAAACCAATGAACTGGTATATGCTACAGCCTCTGGAATCCTGGAGATGCTTGGCTACACAATCAAGAAGAACAGCAATACATACCCTCCCTGGAAAATGAGGTTGGAGGATAAGATCAAGGCAACCCGGAGAGAAGTTAGCCGGCTGGTGGAACTACAGAAGGGTGTAGAGATTAAGGATAAGACTCGGCTACTGAGAAAATACAAGGGCCTGACTCCATCTGAAGCCCTAGAGACTGCTAAGCAAAGGCTCACAGCACTGGCCACCGGGCTAGGGAGATACACTAGAGAAGCAGAGGCCAAAAAGATAAATGCCCTGTTCTCCAAAGAACCATGCAAGGTGTACTCCCAACTGCAGTGCAACAACACAATAACAGCAGAGCCACCAACAGCAGAAACTGAAGAGTACTGGAAGAACATCTGGGAGAAAGAGAAGACTCATAACACCAGTGCAAAGTGGATGCAGGACCTGAGAACAGACCACAGCAATCTCCCAGAACAGGAACCAGTCACCATCACAATAGCCGACATCCAACAGCGGGTCAAGAACATGAAGAGCTGGACAACACCTGGCCCGGACATGATCCACACCTACTGGCTAAAGAAACTAACAGCAGTGCATGAACGCCTAGCAGCACAGATGAACCAGCTGCTAGCAGCAGGCTCCCACCCAGACTGGCTAACACAAGGAAGGACAGTGCTGATCATGAAAGACCCCCACAAAGGAACAGCACCATCCAACTACTGGCCAATAACCTGCCTCCCCACAACATGGAAAGTCCTATCAGGCATCATAGCCGCCAAGCTACAGGACCACGTGGGCCAGTACATGAGCACAGCTCAGAAGGGCATTGGGAACAACACCAGAGGCTCAAAACACCAGCTGCTCATAGATAGAGCAGTCGCCCAAGACTCAAGGTCTAGACAGACCAATCTGAGCACAGCCTGGATTGACTACAGGAAAGCCTACGACTCAATGCTGCACACATGGATCTGTGAATGTCTGGCGCTATACAAAGTCAACAGGACACTAAGGACCTTCCTCAAGAACTCAATGGGACTGTGGAAGACAACGCTGGAAGTCAACTCAAGACAGCTTGCACAAGTGGCCATCAAGTGCGGCATATACCAAGGTGATGCGCTGTTCCCGCTGCTGTTCTGCATTGGCTTGAACCCCCTCAGCCAGATAATCACAAGGACTGGCTATGGATACAAGTTCAAGAGTGGAACTACCATCAGCCACCTCCTCTACATGGATGACATCAAGCTGTATGCTAAGAATGAACGAGACATCGACTTGCTAATCCACCTGACACGGATCTACAGTGAGGATATTGGGATGTCACTCGGACTGGAGAAGTGTGGCTGGATGGTAGTAAAGAGAGGAAAGGTAGTGAAGACTGATGGGGTGGAACTATCAGCAGGCCACATAGCAGACATACAGACCAGCTACAAGTACCTTGGCATCCCACAGTCACATGGGACTCACGATGAGGAGGCAAGGAAGACAGCAACATCCAAGTACCACCAAAGGATAAGACAGGTCCTGAAGAGCCAGCTCAATGGGAAGAACAAGATCCACGCCATCAACAGGTACGCCCTGCCAGTCATCAGATACCCTGCTGGTATAGTGAGCTGGCCAAAGGAGGACATGGAGGCTGCTGATGTGAAGACCCGGAAGCTCCTCACAATGTACGGAGGTTTCCACCCCAAGTCCAACACCCAGAGACTGTACTCCAGCTGGAAAGAAGGTGGGCGGGGTTTGGTGAGTGTCAAAGCCACTGTCCTAGATGAAACCCAGAGCATCCAGGAGTACATCAGTAAGATGGCACCCAAAGATGAGCTGCTGAGAGAATGCCTGAGGCAGCAGCAGACATGGGAGGAAGATCAAGCAGAAGAAATGCCATGGCAAGACAAGACCCTGCATGGAATGTACCATCGACAGATAGCTGAGGTGGCTGACATTGGGAAATCCTACCAGTGGCTGGAAAAGGCTGGACTAAAAGATAGCACTGAGGCACTGATCATAGCAGCACAAGAACAGGCACTGAGCACCAGATCCATTGAAGCAGGGGTCTACCACACTAGACAGGACCCAAGGTGCAGACTGTGCAGAGAGGCCTCAGAGACAGTCCAACACATAGTGGCAGGATGTAAGATGCAAGCAGGAACACCATACACTGAACGGCATAACCAAGTAGCTGGCATTGTGTACAGGAACATCTGCACAGTGTATGGGCTAGACCCTCCCAAGACCAGATGGGAGATCCCACAGAAGGTCATGGAGAATAACAGGGCTAAGATCCTGTGGGACTTCCAGATCCAGACAGACAGGCAGGTACTGGCCAATCAACCAGACATCGTGGTAATAGACAAGGACCAGAAGACAGCGGTGGTGATAGATGTAGCAGTGCCAAGTGACAGCAACATCAGGAAGAAGGAGTATGAGAAGCTGGAGAAGTACCAGGGCCTGAAAGAGGAACTAGAGCGGATGTGGAAAGTGAAGGCCAAAGTGGTCCCGGTGGTGGTAGGAGCACTCGGGGCTGTGACTCCGAAGCTGGGAGAGTGGCTCCAACAGATCCCAGGAACAACATCAGAGCTCTCTGTCCAGAAGAGTGCACTGCTAGGAACAGCTAAGATACTGCGCAGAACCCTCAAACTCCCAGGCCTCTGGTAGAGGACCCGAGGTTGAGGATGACACATACCACCCATAGGGGGTGAGAGAGGAATTTTTGAATTTTTTATATATATAATGAGTGATTTTAATGAAAAGCTTATAAGCCTTTCAGACCATCTGTACATACCTCATGGGAGAGTTATCTTGGTTTCCTTCCTATTTAATTAGGGTATGTCCACACAGGGCTTTTATTCTGAAACAACACTGGTTGTTTCAAAATAAAAGTCCCTATGGCCACATGATGTTTTCTTGTTTCGAAAGGAGGGAGCTCCTCATTTTGAAACAAGCCCTCCTTTTGAAACAGCTTAAACCACTTTGCTTTTGAAAGGAGGGTTATTTTGAAACCAGTTGTTTTGAAATAATGCCATTTGGACATGTTATTTTGAAACAAGGATTGTTTTGAAATAAGGACCTTCCTCCCGGGGTGCATAGCATCCTGGGGGGAAGGTCTCACCCCGCCCTCAACACCCTGGCAAGGGTGCTGAGTGGAGTGCAGGGGGTCGGAGGGTGCCCCAGCCAGCTTCCCCCTGCTTCCCCCTCACTGGCAGGAGCAGTTGGGGGGGGTGTCAGGGAACCCCGGGCGGGATGCGGCCCCGGCCCCGCCTGTGGCAGAAGTGGCGGGGGGGCCAGGGAAGCTCCCTCCACCCCAGCAGGGCAGGCGTTGGGGAATCCCGGGGACGGGGCGGCCCCGGCCCGCACAAGCCTCCCCGCCCCTCCCCTCCCCTATCTCGAAATAGCATGTCCACACAGTGGACATGCTATTTCGATTCCCGCTTTTTTCTTATTTTGAAAATATCTTTTTGTTATTTCTAAATAAGACATTTTGAAATAAGGTGTTATTTTGAAACGGCTTGTTTCAAAACAAGGGCTTTTATGTGGAGATAGCCTTAAAGTTTCATTTTATATCAGGCACTTGTCTACTCAAGTTAAATTCATTGTGGGCTATATTTTAGGCATTGTGACATAATACCACAACAGATATCAATAAATGAATGGATTCTTTAAAATTATTAATATAAAATTATCAATTAGAAAACTTTAGACAATTTTTTTCATATGCATGAGTGTGTATGTCTTTAGAGTTATTTCATTACTTATACTAGGGATGATTTTTTTTTTACCATTTATTAAAAATATTTGAACAAATATTCCATTATATTAATGGAATAAAACTGGTGAAACTTAATAATTTAGTGGTGGTTGAATTTAATATATTTTTAAAATTAAAAAAAAAAAAAAACATTCCTGGTCAAGTTACTAGATCAACAGCTCTGTAGGCTGCTTTCCTCTATATACCACATACACACATCATGAGGAGTAATACCTAGAGGAATTGCTGTTAGAACCTACTCAAAAGCCCATAATGGGGCTCAACAGAGTGAAGGAGTCCCGTTTCTAATCTGAGGGTGACCACTGGTTACCCGTGCACAGATTGATTCAGGACTGCTTCTGCTCCAGGTTGAGCTAGTGCTAAATTGGCTTAAAGCCACAACAGCTGCATAGTAGGCTAGGAACCAGCTAACCTTGAAACTGTTCTTTATAAGATAGAAGGTTATTCTTTGCCAGAGCTGCCCTGGGAATGCATCCACCCCTAGAAGGGGGGGGTGTTTTGTGTTAGGTATATGAGAATTGGGAGTACCCACCTGGGCAGCAGCATCACCTGGAGCCCTGATTCCTGCATAGTGTCCAGGGCTCTCCCCATGCTGAAGCAACTCTTGCTATGGGCCCTCAGGTACAGGGAATAGAGGGTCAGGGCCTGCCCGGTAGAGGAAGAGATGTGAACATTTAATTCTTCTCTGCCTACTTGCGGGCTTGCCGCTTGTGGGTAATATATACTGTGTAATGCTAAAGTGCTAAATGTCTTATTATAGGAATGCAATTAGGTAATGTATCCAAACGCCAGGTGCGGTTTCACTGCGTGCACTTATGACCTTGCTGAAAGAAGGGCCTTTTATGTAACATAGTTCTATCAACTGTTTGGCTTATATGGAGCTTGCTAATATTTATGCAATCCAGTCCCAGGAACTTTGTATTTTTTCACTAGGAACTGGGAAAAGATAACCAAACTCAGTTCATAGTGTTCTTCCCAAACAGTAATTTTTAATGGCTTCAGAATGCCATTCTTGTTTTCAAATGTGCATATGAACCTTTTTGATTCATTTGATGTGGACACAGTGGTGAAGGATGTAGAATGAAACATCAGACAGAAACTATTAAAATTCAGTACAGGACTGGAGAGGAGGTCTACCTGCCCATCTCCCATGCTCTCCTGCACCACACATTTAATTGGTTCTAGTGCAGGGCTCAGAGACCTGTTTACTATATAATGTATAAAGAGGAATGGGATCTCTTTTAGCCTATCCTTTAGGACTTCACTGGCTTCAAGCCCTAACACCTTCCTCATCACAAGAGGAACAGAGGAGAGGCAGCAAGCCAAGAATATGTGACCTTAGCCATCACAGGCCACAATGTTTCACCCTATCCAATGAGTTCAAGATCCATTGACGGTTCCAGTTTTGTTTTTTTTGTTTTTTTTATCTGTGTGAATAGCTCATTTTATCCTTCTAATTGTACTTGGAAACCAGCTTCAATAAACTAAAAACACAACCCAAGTACTTCAATTGCTAAATACTCACTTAAGTACTGCAGTCCTAGTTAACCCATTGTGACTAGATGTTTCTTGAAGAGAGGCAAAAAAAAAAAAAAAAAAAAAAAGTCCCTCATCCTTTGCTGGTTTACACAAGAGAGGGGATGAAAAAAATCCTTCCTGCTCCCTAAACCTGTGTTTACCTGACCACAGCATCTGTCAGGATGGGTTTCCATTCCTGGTTTGGGACAGGAGTGGGTCAGGTAAGCTGTAAGAATCAAGCTGGATGAGGTTCATCATGAAAGAGATTCCAGCTAAAATCCTGGCCAATTAACATGCCTCCCTCCAAGCTGGCCAATGAACCAAAGGTTTCCAGGTAGGACGATCTTCCTGGTGTTCCTCAGTGATCATCCATTCCCTTGCTGCTGGGACTGTCTCCCTTCAATTCTAGCTCTGTTAATCATAGAATCATAGGGTTGGAAGGACCTCATAGGTCATCTAGTCCAACCCCCTGCCAGAGGCAGGACCACTCCCACTAAACCATCCCAGTCATGGTTTTGTCTAGCTGGGCCTTAAACACTTCCAAAGATGGAGACTCCACCACCTCCCTTGGGAGCTCATTCCAAGGCTTCACCACTCTCCTAGTAAAAAAGTTTTTTCCAATATCCAGCCTCGACCTCCCTAACCGAAAGTTGAGACCATTGCTCCTCGTTCTGTCCTCTGTTATTACCCAGAACAGTCGAGCTCCATCTTCCTTAGAGCATCCCTTCAAGTAGTTGAAGGTTGCTATCAAATCCCCCCTCAATCTTCTCTTCTGCAGACTAAATAAGCCTAATCTTTTCAATCTTTCCTCATAGGGCTTGTGCTCCAGCCCTTTAATCATTTTGGTTGCCCTCCTCTGAACTCTCTCTAGCATGTCCCTGTCCTGTTTGTAGTGAGGAGCCCAAAACTGAACACAGTATTCTAGATGTGGCCTCACCAGTGCAGAATAGAGGGGAATGATCACATCCCTTGATCTGCTGGTAATACTTCTTTTGATGCAGCCCTGTATGCCATTGGCCTTTTTGACAGCAAGAGCACACTGCTGACTCATATCTAGCTTCCCATTCACCATGACCCCCAGGTCCTTTTCTCCAGTGCTGCTACTTAGCTGAATGTTTCCCAGCCTGTAGCGGTGCATGGAGTTTTTTTGTCCCACATGCAGGATTTTACACTTGTCCTTATTGAAGCTCATAAGATTTCTATTGGCCCACTGTTCCAATTTATCTAGGTCTCCCTGAATCCTGTCCTTGACCTCCAACGTGTCTACTGGTCCCCCCAGCTTGGTGTCATCTGCAAACTTACTGAGAATGCAGTCTATTCCATCATCCAGATCATTGATGAAAATGTTGAACAGAACCGGCCCCAGGACCGACCCCTGGGGAACCCCACTCGTGACTGGCTGCCAGCTAGACATGGAACCATTGATTCCTAGACACTGAAACAGTTGATCTAGGCAGTTTTCTATCCACCTTATAGTCCACCTATCCAACCCATTTCCTCCACCCGTTGAGATGTAAATGAAATGTAAGAAAAATGCCATACATCTATTGAGATAGGTGGGTGGCATTTTCTTACATTTAATTTTTAGAAGCTTAAATTAATTTATTTACTCATTTCCACCCCCCAGCATCATTGAACAATATCTGTATCCTCTGTTATTTCTGTGACATTTGCAAAGTCTTGTACTAATTTACAGTTGCTGTAGTTTCTTCACTAATTTTCCTAGAGAATTCAGTCATTACTTCCTGTGTTGCCTGTTCTTTTTTGACATTTAGAAGCATCATCAGTCACTCTTGCTCACATAGAATGTTTACTTTAAAAATGTTTAAACTTTTTCAGTTGTATTTATATATTTACATTACTGATTTATGCTGAAGTAATATCATAAAATCCATGATATGTGCCATGTACAGGTGATATATACGTTCTGTCAAAACAGCTTCTAATCTTTCCTGATCCTGCCATTTTTAGACACTTGAGTAAGTCTTACTGAAGTCAGTGCTTTTATGCCTGATACAAAAGATTACAGATATGAGGAAAGATATCAGAATCAAACCCATAAAAAGAGCCAGGACCAAAATTTTCAAAAATAAGAAATAAATGAGGCTCTTAAGTCATCATTAAACCACTGTCTAATTTCCACAAGTGACTATCAGCTACCATTTTTCACTGACCTCAAATGAATGTGAACACAACTGGCTAATAGTTTCTTAGGCTATGTCTACACTAACAAATTAGTTCAGACTAAGTAAGCTTATTCCAAATTAATTTGAATCCTATCTATACTAGGCTTTGCCTAGTTCAGACTAAGAAATTTTTTTAGTTAGAACTAAGCAAAGCTTAGTTTGAACTACTTAGGTTGACTGGTTAGCCCAACCTAACTGCTTAGTTCAAACTATTCTGCATTTTTAATTTGAACTAGCCCAATGGAGACATGGTGGATGGGAAGCTGGACATGAGTCAGCAGTGTGCTCTTGCTG
>ML681993.1:42781925-42830368 GCA_007922195.1 Podocnemis expansa | reverse complement strand
CCTCGTGGGGTCCCTTCCAACCCTATGATTCTATGATTCTATAAGTGTGGTTTTTAGTTCAAAATAGCTTTTAGTTTGAGCTAGCCACACTTCTTTAGTTCATAATAAAATGTTAGTTCAAACTAAAAAAATGTGTGGCTTGTTTGAATTAAAAGTTAATTCAAACTAAAGAGACATACTTAATCTGAATGAACTTTTGAACTACATAGTTTGGGCTAACCAAGCTTGAACTAAGATTTTTAGGTCAAGACATAGCCTTAATGACCTAAAAGACGGTCTCTAACTGAAAGGTTGCATTAAAAACTGTTTTCATCACCTCACTGGTGATCTGCTGGATGTTTCAGCTTTTTTGAAAATCCAGATGGTTCCTGCATACGGATTAAAGAACTCCTCGCTTTAAAGGTTTGTTTCCTTTAATGAGTGTAATTTCTTTTAATTATGTGCTACCATATTCCTGAAGAATGAGTATATACATTTTAAAATGTATACCTTAGATGTTATTCATTAATATTTTAGGAGACTGTTCTGTGGTAGACTTCAAATAGACTATTGCAAGACATACCACAACAATTTAGAGTATATGCATCAAGGTACTGTGCTAAAAAATCTTGGGGGAGCAAAGGGGGAGATGTCAACCAATGCTAAATCAGGATTTTCAAAGTCAGATCAAATAAACTCCATCAAGGATTCCTGCTGCTGTGTGCTTGATAAACATGAACGTATCTGCTTGACATATCCTATTACCATAAAGTGATCTGTTTGTTAGTTTGCAGATTTCAGCAGCATTAAATCACCTGTCTAATTCTGAGAGTGGATAGTAATGGTCTGTAGGCTAATGACATAGAGCATTGCTAGTTCTGAAGTATTTGAAGTTCAGGAGCTATATAATAAGTAGTAAACAAGAGTTAATTTTTAACAATAGCATATAGTTCAGTGCTTCTTGCCCCTTGATTTCCAATGTATAAAAACAAAAGGTAAATTATGTTCTCATCCCCATATATAATTTGTAGAACAGGTGATATATTGTGAGACTGTCACGAATTGGATTAGCTTGCTTTTCTACTGGATGTCACTGCTGCTCTATATTAACGTAACTTCAAGCATCTTTATCAGTAGGAAATAAGAAATTTGTGAAGGACAGAAAAGTGAAATAGTTCTATTTTTGATTGTTGCACTGAAAGCGACTTTTATGTTCAAAACTATGACAAAGCTGTTCAAAAAATTCACCCAGTTTCTTGAAATTGTAGAACTTCTTTGAGTGATTAATGTCATTAATTATTTGGAATATTGCTGTTTTATAGTAAAACTTCAGATCAACTATGTACACTGTGCAAAAATAATTAATTTTAATCCACTTTTAATTTTTTGGTAAGTGTTGCAAAAAGCCCTCACTGACTCAAGCTGTTTTCCATACAATGCACACCTCAATTAAGCAACAGCAATGTGTCATTGATGTAAAACAAAGAATTGTTGCCCATTAGAAGAGAAGACTACTAAGGAGCCTATGTCAAGTTGCCAAATCCAATTACAGAACTTATGATAGAGAATGAACATAGTGTTTACTGAATACAACTTGATCCAGGTTTTACAGTGTGTGTGTGTGTGTGTGCAGAACAGCACTGTGAGTGCTATGCACTGGAAATAAACACAATAAATATCTTTAAAAAAATTTACTAGACGGTGAAGGTACTAGATCAAAGCAGCAGTTGGATGGTGACATGTGCCATTGGTGGCTAGAGAAGGGTTGAACAGTAGAAACAGTTCACAACAGGTTTAGATATTAATATAAAAACAGCCAGTCTAGATTTGGTGTTCATTTCAGAAGTTTGGTTTAACTAAAATTGGGAAAAAAAAAAAAAAAGGCAGCCCTGCCTTTCGAAAAGATAAGGTTTCTTCCTGCCATATAGCTTCGCAGTCTGTATGTGAAAAAATAAAGAAATGCAGTCACTCTCCACCAGAGCTTCCTGCTTTCTTTTCTGTTTCAGTTTTTGGCTGGAATATTTTCACTGTAATAAAATATCATCAAAGCCAAAAATGTGTACAGAGGAGATGTTGTATATGACATTTTCGTTTGGAAGACCTTTAAAGCCTAGTATTTAGAGCACCTAGATCTCATTTCAAGTCCTTGCTTTGCCTGATTCACAATGATCATGGATGAAAACTTCACTTACTCACCTTTTGCTGAAACAAAAATCTGTTCTTTGAACAAAAATAAACATTGACAATTCTGCTTTTAAAAAAAAAAAAAAAATCCAATGCAGAATGAAAATTAACTTTGAAATGTCCAAAGTTGCCTTGAAACAGAATTGTCACCACCCAGCCAGTTCTGTAATTGATCAATAGAACCTATATCTTTCTCTGTCACTGATTTATGTAAGCCAATTTCTCTTTAAGGTTTGATACTTTCATTAAATAGATTTAACTGTGTTAGTTGCAATTAATTAGCTGCCAGCTTGAAGGCCCTTCTGCCTGAAAGTTACCTTAAAAGAAACTTGACCCAGGACATTATCAAGCTTGGTGCAAGAGGAAAAAAGTTCACAGTCAAGGGTGACAGCAAGTTCATTGAACCAAGACAAATTGGAGATTTCAGTCAAAGATGAGATGGAGTTGTATTTGGGAATACTCTTCCTGTCTGCTCTCTTAAAAAACTGCTGACTGCTAGACTTCAGGGCTTCTGGTATCTGTAGAGTGGACCAACCAGTTTCCCATACAAGCAGGGGTCTGCCATTCTGAATTGGCCTTGCCTGACTGGAACACTTCTTAGATAGAAAAGGGAAATGGAGGTTTGCTGGAGAGGATAAGAGAATGGAGGAAGGAACCAGAAGTGGGGGAAGAATTGCAACAATAGATGTTGTCTTTTCCATTTTGGTTTGTACACTAGCTTTAAATACAAATCTAGGCTTATGTAGTGGTTCTAAAGATACAGATGCTGAGTTGCACACCTGATAGCACCCACAGCTGAACACAGATACCCAACTACCTTCTTCCTCCTCACTGTTCAGTACTCTCCAGCTGTCTAGAAGGGGTCCTGATGTACACACCAGAGTCACTGATGGACTAGTATCTTCCACACCCTCCCCCATGACTAGATCTTGCTAGTGCAAGCCTAATGCAGCACCCTCAGTTGATTAGCAATGGCCCAATAGCAAGCACTGGAAAGCCACTTTTATCTTGGTGTTCCCCTTACCAAAGTCCCCCCACTGCTTGAAATGTGGCTGACTTCTCCCCCTATACTGGGGCAATGCAAGCTAGTTGTCCAGCATTTTTCAGATTCTGTTTTTTTCCCCTGTAGCATTGTCCATCTACTACCACCCATGGCTCTCACTGCACCCCTTTCCCACATCATCCTTTCTCTATCTCACTGGGTACGTTTCCCATTCTTTGTTACCCTCTATAGCTGCCACCAGCTCTACTGCTCCTTTTCTGCTCTCCATCCAAATCTTTTTCCTCTCAGCAGTGCAAATCTAGGTCCTATATCCACACCCCTCTTCTACCTCTTCCAACACACTTCTCTCTCTTTCTTGCCTCAGACCTGGATATTCCTCTATCCCTCTCCTCACCACTACTTATATGTTCCTCCTGCTACCATTTCTAACATCACATCCATATTCTTCCTTCTTTCCTTTTTTCTTCTCTAAACACCACACCCTCTAGTGTCTAAAAAGAGAACACAGCCATTAAAAACATTTTCAGTAGAGATGGCTGAAAGTTGAAATTTCTCTACTGTGTGAATATTTGAGATTTTGACATTTGAATTCTGAATCTGAATGAAAGCAAGCATTTTCAAAATTCAACACAAAATTGAAATTTCAAATAAATCATCTGTAACATGTTTCAAAACAATTTTTATATTTCATGTCACATGTATAGTGTTAATACATATGAAATAATATTTCATGCCAAGTGATACATTATATCATGACACACTATATCATTATATAATATTCCACAATTCTATTTTATTTTAAAAAGCTTTACTAAAAGCTGGTACATAGTACAGAATGAAAATTCTCTAGTTTGCTAAATCAAAGTGTATCTTCTTCATGTAATAAAACTGATTCTTGGACACTTTCAACAAGAAAATTAGAATCGGTTTTCTAGGGTATTGAAAATAATTTCTAATTATAGGCTATAACATATTTTCAATTTGTACTAAACAGGAACTGCCCTAAAAAACAAAATGAAACAAAACAAAAACTTGGCAACGTTTGGGCAGCTTGGGTGAATGTCTACTGGGAAATCCAGTTACCAAATTAATTTTCCCCTCTGTGAATATGTTCGCTCATTCTTTATTTATGCCATCTTCCCAGCTACACAGCTTTGCTTCTCCAAATAAATTGAATTATATAGCAATTGTTCCAGTCATCCTTTTTCACCATCTGTGACTCAGTATTCAAATCCCTTCCTCCTGGTACCGCTTCTCCCTCTATATAGGTGATTGCTGATTTACTGCAAGAAAAAAAATGGCAAAATTTAACTTGACATTTCCCATCCCCCAGCTCTCCTTGCCTCCCTCTCCTGCTACTTTCTCCTCCTCCTCTCCTCTGACAAGGAAGTTTATCATCTATTCTAGTCCTTTAATAGGTTGACTTGCCACAGGAACTCTAGCCTATCTATTAACCTCACTTATGCATTCTCTTCTCTCTC
Organism: Podocnemis expansa; assembly: GCA_007922195.1. Classification (NCBI taxonomy): domain Eukaryota; kingdom Metazoa; phylum Chordata; order Testudines; family Podocnemididae; genus Podocnemis; species Podocnemis expansa. The sequence goes on along the minus strand of ML681993.1, from coordinate 42,825,721 downwards.
TTATTTTCTCCTTAACCTCTTCCTTGCCTGATTCCTTCCTCTGACAGATGAAACCTAAATCTTACAGATTCTCCACAACTTCTGTAAAATAAAGGAATCTACATCGCTAAAACTCCTGTGCAGGCTCTCAATATTTTGTGTTTCAATTAATGCAACATCCTTTTCTCTGGCCTACACATACAGTCTTGTAGAATGCTGCTGCAAAGATCATTTAACTTGGCCATCACTATGACTTTGTTTCTGAGGTGACACTGATTTTTAAAAGGGAGTGGACCAGTGTACCTATGTCTGATTGGCTGACCTCAGCTAAGCTTTAAAAGAAAGCTCCTGTGAACTAGGGAGAATCCCCACCTTGTTGCATCATGTCACCCCTCTCTCTGCATCTCTCTTCTGGCTCACCCTTCTCTATTGCTTCAAATATAAGTTGCTAGCTTTTAGCTTTCAAGGTTCTTCATGGCAAATCCTCACCTGACTTAGCCTCTTTTTCATTACTCAAATGTAAACTCCTACCTCTGATTTGTCCATGATGCCAGTCCACATCACCAACTTCTTCATCTTTTTCACAATGTAGTGAAAATTTGATATAGAGCTTAATGAAACCAAGCAGAACCAAGTAACCCAAGTGAAGCATGTAGCTATTTTAGTTCAGGCAGGGCCGCATTAGCAACTTTAGCCCAAGTGAAGCCATAATAGAAAGCCAAAGCTAAAATAACAGGAAAAGTGCCTATATTAAAAGCTTTAATTAACATGCCCGCAAACACCTGTCATAACCGCTTAGCAACCCACTCTCCATTTAGGCTTCTCACCTGCACTTACATGAAGCGTAAGGGATCTTGTCTTTCCCGTAATGATCTTAGTTTTCCACACCCCCCCCCATGGTCCAGCACCACATAATCGTGTCATAGAAACATTGTTAACCAATAAGCTGTAGTTTTTCTGTGTTTAACCATTTTTGGAAAACTTGAATGTAATTCAGTAGACTGTGCTGTGTAATAAATACAAGAAGAAAGTGGTCCCTCAGGGCCGGCTGCACCTAGTAGCTCTGGGTGCTAATAAACTTGTAATTCTCGTCCTGCTGTCTGCTTTCTTGATTGACCAGAACAGAGAACGAACCTCTTTATCTCCAGACAACAAGCACCTTTGTGCTGTCTCCCATGCTGCCCTCCAATCTGGAATCAGCTCCTCCTAAACATTCAGTCTCATTATCCACATTCAAATCTCACCTTAAAACTCCTTTTTCTGTCATGTCTACAAAAAACTTAAGAATTGTTTAGACTACTGGTGTGCTGAGGCAGCTGTCTGTCACAGTGACCAATATTGTCTTATCCTTCGGACTCACCCATCTGCCTGTATCTATCTAGTGTCATTCATCTTGTACTTAATGTAAGCTCTTTGGTGGTAGGGGCTATCTTTTTGTCCATGTTTGCACAGTGCTTAACATAATGAAGTCCTGGTCCATGACTAAGGCTCCTAAGCATTTTGGTGGTGGTGGTGGTAATAATAATAATAATAATTAATAATTAATAATTAATAAAATGAGGGCATAGCCAGTTCTTCAATAAGAAGTTTTCATTTAACTTCAACCCCAATTTTATTTATACACATGTACAAATCCGTGAACTTAGTTGAGACTGAAGGCCTCAGTCCTGCAAGTAGCTACACATAGAAAAACTGGAAGGTATCTCTTTATGAAACTGATCAAACATAAGCTAAGTATGATATTTCAAATTATTTTGTTAATGAATGCTTTAAAATCTTGTGGGAAAATATTTTTCCTGCATACTAAGTTAGCCCTAACATACTTTACATTAATTAGATAGTTCCTTCCACTTAAAAATGTATCTGTATTCATATTATTCATTCCATTAAGCCTTTTGTAAACTTTTATGCTATCTCCCCCAATCCTTCTTTACACTGTAGAAATGAATTACATTCTTTCTGTGTGCAGAGCAGTTCATCAGTTGAAAGGCTATCATCTCCTTAATCTTTTATTTCTGGACCTCTCTTTTATTTCTGTCCTTCAGAAATTTAAAGCACCTCAAATTTTTAGTATGTAGTTCTAATGAGATGATTAAAAACACAGCAAAAGACATCATGATTTCAAGGAAGTGAGTGGAAATTTTGCAATTGATTTCAGTTCTAGCAATACTGAGCTTTATCTTCATTGAGCCAATACTTCTATTGTACAAGGTACACTGTACTGACACATGTACATATACTACTGTTAAATATGCATTGATTTCCCTTAAAGCTTACTATTCTTGCTGGGACAAGCTTAATTGATATTATTTATTATGGGGAAAAGTCAGCTAGTGGGATAGTTTTATTTCATTATTTAAGGGGTTACGGACAGAGAAACTGCACCAGTTTACATAGAAGCGTGATGCTATACCCATTTGACTTAAACTGGTGTAATTCTGTGTGTTGACATTGCCTCAAATTAAAACTGCTTTATAAAAGTTTAGCTTGTCCCTGTCAAATAATAACCTGAAGAAATTAATATTAAATATCAGAGGCAAATTAAATTAATACAGACTGACTACAACCTTATGTAATAGTGTTCATACAGGGAGCAGAATAGGTGCAACATTACAGCTTTAGTTAAATTGGGGAGATCTTGTGTGTAGACCAGATGGAAAGTAAGAGGAAAGTTATAAGAGTGAGCCCCAGTCATCTGATAAATGCTGCACAATGTGGATCCCTCTAAGATTAGTTCCTTCAAAGATTCAGGAAATGGGGGCTTTGTTTTTCATTTTTGTACAGTTATATAAAAAAAAACATTTAGATATACTTTTTTTTTTTCTGGTCCTGAAGATAAATCAGTGCTGTGAAGGAGAGCTCAGACACAAATAGGAAATGGATGGGGGGTAGGTGTCGAGTTTTTCTTTTTTTGTGAATAGTCGTTTACTTCAAGCTTGTGTCTATGAAAATCCCCCCTCTGACAAAATTCCCATTCATTTTAATAGGAGCAAGATCTAATCCAAGTTAGTTGTACTTAACATTTTTCTTCAAAAATCAGTGTGTGTGTGTGTGTGTGTGTGTGAGAGAGAGAGAGAGAGAGAGAGAGAGAGAGAGGCACTGGTGCTATAGTTTAATAAATTAAGCAAGTATATGTAGAAGTAAATCTTACATCTTCAGTGGAAACATATTTCATGACAAATGCAAGAAAAATTAAGTAAAAACATAAAGTACTCTTTCTGGAAGGTTGCAACAAATGTGATTTTATTTCTTAGAATTTAAAACAGTTGCATACAGGAATTAACAAAGGTGAAAGAGGAAATACAGTGCTCCATGGGATAAAGGGAAATAACTCAGCATGCCTTACTTTAAGCTACCTCTTTCCAAAACCAACTCTGTTTCCACAGTTTCCTCCTACAAATTCCTCCCTGCCTGACAAGGAACTATCCCCATACACATAGACATACCAGTCTTAAGGGATAGATTGAAAGTCAAACACACTATAAATTTTATTTCATATGTTTACATCATGGATAACAAGCAAATAAAAGAAAGCATTCTGAAAACTGCAAAGCAATTATTTTAAGACCAAATCCTAAAAACACATATTTCCTTAAGTTTTAATCACTGGACCAGTCCCATTGGCTAGAATGAGATTGGTCAGGTGACTAACATTAAGCTGATGTATGTGTCAGATTAGGGGCTTTCATTTATTTATTTTTTTAGCCCACATTTTGGTAGCAGTCTATTCTTCCAATGTATTGGTTTCTTCATGTGAAACATCCAAGAATAACACCAGGAGTTCAAGGATGGGTATAGCCACATGAGATAGAAGTCAAGCCAACCTAAAGAATCTAGATCCTTTGAACCCATTGTCATTAGCCTTAACAAGTCGAGATAGTGACTGTCTCCCTATAAACATACTAATTAAATATTTAATCATCATGTCTACAAAGAAACTAGTTTCACCTGGTGCTAAGTATTCTCTACTGCCACTGACCTTAAGAGAAGCTGAAACAGCTTTGAAACTTCTGTGCCTGAGCTGTAAATCTGGTGAATATTAATATACAAAACGCAGCACGTCTGATCGAAAAGTTGCATTGACACATCAATATGTGAGCCCAGCACCAATAGAAAGAAACTTTTTTCAGTCATTTGTTATAACTTGTAAAGAGCATGCATTGTTAGGTGGAATTTTTATATATCAGGAAATCCAATAAAATATATATGGACACAGAGTAATATGTATATGCTAATTAATTGCAGAATTGCTGGGAAAATACCAACTCTTTACCTTCCTTCTAGAGTTAAGAAGGACCATCAATAACTTCCTTCCTTTTTAAACTATGAATTCTAACAGCATTGTCTTTGTATTTCACATTATTTTTAAATTTTGCAATGTGACAGCATTAATATTTTAGTTTTCCCTACTCCTCAGTTATGTTAAGTCAACTAGAACTGGAGGTGGCACTAAATAAGTTATACTGTAAATTTGAAACTATGTAACAAATCCAGAGGATATTGTTTTCTACATTAATAAAAAATGAAACAAATGGAAAAAATATGGGTTTTGTTTGTCTGACAACAGAAAAATAGACACAAGTGGAAGATGAACTGGGAACTGAAAATACAAGGAATCATAAAATTATCCTCTCTTTAAATAAATTAATCACATTAAATATATTATTGAAGTATAAAAGTTCAGTAGTTTACTAAACCTGCTGATCTAATCTTGCTCCTAAGTCAAAGAAAACATCTACTGATTTTAATCAGAGCAGGCTGGAAGCCAATGCCAATCATTGTGCAACAGAATCCAGAATAATTTTACAATGGGATCCAGGCCAGCAACTAAAGATGTCACCAGTCATTTACATAAGGGTCTGACATAGGGTAGTTAGCATCTAAAATGACAAGAATATTATCAAATTTTCTCTTGCTGTTCAGTGTAGGATCTATATTCCTTGCCGAGTGGTATGTGCTATTCTTGTCTGTCTCCTTGCAAGGTGACTACAGACAAACCTGAACATATTCTTTCCTTTGTCTTTCCCTATTTCAGTTCCTCTCATTTACAAAAGGAAAAAAAAAGAAGAAGAAGAAGAAGAAGGTTTGCACTGTACTTCAAGCCTACCTATGGACAATCAGGAAATATTTAGAGATAAATAATAGATTACACATCACTCCTTTCTTGCTGCCTTCCTTTTTGATCACTGGTGATACACTAGAGGTAAATTTACCCTTCACAGCATATCTTCATTAGGAAAAATAGGTTGGGTTTGTATCACGTGTTAGATAATACATGATAAGTAACATGAGGTAAAGTCCTAGTGAAGACAAGAGTTAAGTAAATCAAGTTAAATCTCAAGCTCCCACATAATCTTTAATTCAAATTGTTTTCTTTGTTAAAGTTAAAATCTGCCTTGTCATCACTAGGGGGTAAGTAGACACTGGGGCCCTAGGTTGACTTAAGGAAGTTTAAGTTGACCCACAGACTCCTGTGGCCACACTGGACTTTTATTAAGTTGACTTAAGCATTTTCTTAAGTCAACTTAATAACACCGCCTCTTAAGGTTGATTTAATGCTTAAGTCAACCTTATTAAGTCAATTTAAGTCAATGCAGAAGGGGAAACCCTTAAGTTGACGTAACTGGCTTCCAGGCCCCCTCGCCGTACCACTCCTCCATCTACCTAACACCTATGAGTGTGGATGCTGGCAGTTGACAGGAGTTTTCGATGTGTATTCTGTAAGTTGACTTAACAAGGTCAACTTTAAATTGACTCAAAGTCGACTTTGTTAGGTTGACTTAACAAATACTCCAGTGTAGACTTACCCTAGGAGTTTACATTGTCACTTATCTTGTGTTAAGTTTTAACTGTTACTTATCTTATAGTAAGAGAGGTACACAACTTTTTTTTTTTTCCTAGAATACAACATTTGAATTTTTCTTTATATTTTGTTAGGTTGAATATAGGGAAATAAAAATCCTGAACAAAACTAGTGAATTTCAATACATTTTATACAGGGTAAAAGAATCAGGGTTTGCCTGAATCAAATGTTTACCTTGTACAGAATATCAAAACCTAGATCTGAAATCCTAAGTCCTGTATAAGGTAGTACCTTCCTCTGACCTTAATGATCTTGATCCACTTCTAGCAGTATGGCAAAATATCACTCCTTTTGTGAAGAAACCAAAACTTGCATAAAAAAACCAACAAGCCAATGTGAAAATGGTTTCAGAGTTTATTGCAAAAGATTTATATAGTTCTAGAATATGCATGATGTGAATTTAATTGCTAAGAATAATATGTAGATTCAATATACAAATAGTTGACCATTTCTAAATGAGCCATACTGAGGCTGTATCAGAATAATGCCCATCCTGCTTGTAAAAGAATACCGCAAAGTAAACCAAATAATGGAGCTGGAAAAATACAGATCTATTAAACCATTATATAAATTCCATGTCTTTAGAATATCATATTGGAGAAAGCTTTGAATATGCTTTTCTGCTTTCTGAACTGCAGGATGATTCTACTTTCCAAGATGTTGTCCCATTAACATTCATTATGACAAACAATATGGAAATCTAATACATTTTGTGCTGCCTGGGTAGTTTGTTATTCCTTAATTTGTAAAGGCTGAAAAATTTGATCTGTTGGGACATTCTGAAAAAGTGCACTAAACTAACTAAACTACAGATTTTTTTTTTCTGATTACACATTAAAAGCCTTTAAATACCACTCCCCAAAAGCTTTTTTTTAAACTACAGCATGGAATATTTTAATTAAAATGTTTCATTTTCATTAACCCTTTCACATGGAGATCTATGAATTTGAATAGGAAAAGACAGTTCCCCCCCCACCTAAGCTATGATTTCCCCCCTTCCAGTTTAAAACAAAATTTCTATTTCAATATGCTGATGCAGTTCCTCATAGGAATATATTATGAGTACTTCATGCTTCCCTTACTGTTACAGGTTGAGTTCCCAGGCTCCACTACATCTCTTGTAGTATATCATGGAAGTCCCTACTCTGATGCATCAATGGAATCCATGTTATTGGATGTTTTTGTTAAGAATAATTTAGATGAACATCTGCCACAGATGGTCTCTGTACACCTAATCCTGACTCAGTGTGTGTGGGGATACATCAGAAGTGGTCCTCAACCATGTGACACATTAGCATGTTGTGGCATGGTAGCTGAGCATTTTTCCTCGAGGTGATCCACTATGGAAAGAACTGATCCACCACCAAAGCAATCCTACCAGAGGCTAGGAGTTTGTTCTGGCAACTGGTCTCCTCTGCTGGGATCCTGTATGACTGAGACTCCTCACTGCTGAATCCTCATGGGGTGCTGCATCTTGGGGGCTGAGCACTGCTGCCAAATACTCATATGCTCCTAAGACTCCTCAGTCAAGATAGAGAGGGTCTTTGGTTAGACTCAAGCTGCCACCAAAACGTGGTCTGGCAGCTTTTTCTTTTGGCAGGGAAGGGAGTGTGTCACACAAGGCTGGATGGGTCCATAAAGTGTGTTGCAACCCACCAGGGGTTGAGAACCCACAGACTAGACTAGATGATGATTGAAATACTTCCCATCCTATGTCTCATTAAAGTCGTTACTAGTGAAATGTTAGTTCCATGTTGAAGTCAAAGGCAAAACATTCAGTGACTTCCTTAGGCTCAGGATTTCATGCTACATAAATGGGACCGATTATTATTGTTACTGTATGTTAGTTATTTACATTCTGATGGTAGTAAACTGACAAATAGGCTTGGGCTGTCATTGTGCAAGTCATTTTATAAACACAGAGGATGTTCTGGGCCCTTCCCCCTAGAGTTTGTAATCTAAGGATTTGATCCAAACTGCACTGAAATCAATGCATCTTTCCATTGATTTCTATGGGCTTTTGCTCAGGCACTAATTTAAGACATGACACTATGAAGTGTTAGGGCAAAGAAGAGGGAAGACATATAAAGCCAAGATGAGGATGGCAGTAGTGAGAATGTATAGATAACAGTGCATGAAACTTCGAGTTCTGGGGATGGGGAAGTTTTTAATACAGAAGTGTGTTTAACTATGTAAACAAACTACCTGCGACTCCCTCTAACCTGTAACCTAAGCTTTACTCCATTTTTATCTGTCCCTATTAAAAAAGATTCTCATTGACTTTAATCCTCAAATAATGACAGATTCAAAAGAGAATAAGTATCTCAGTATATGGCTTATTATTAGCACTCATAAGAACAGTAGTGAGCATTATAAATAATAATTTATTGCTTTTTTGGAGGTCCCATGCCACATTTTCAGGACTAATACTTCAGTGTACCATAAATATTTTCTGCTTTCTGACTTATTTAAGTAATGTTACCTCCATATTGATCCATTTCCTGTTGGGGAAAAATACAGATTGCAGATATTATTTAGTCATTGTTGTCAGTTAGCACATTTCTAAGAGTACATCTATATTTGAGCTGGGAGGCATGATTCCAAGATCTCATTGACATACTTGCTCTAACTCATTTTGATTTAGCTTGCTAAAAAATATCAGTGTAGCTCTGGTAGCATGAGTGACAACTTGGGCTAGCCACCCAACATCTCAGGGGGCACAGGTGCATGCACACTTGGTCAGCTAACGCAAGCCACATTGCATCTGTGCTGCAGTAAGTCCCCTGCTATTTTTACCACAGTAGTTGAAGCAGAGATACACCCATAGTATCTATATAAGCAAGGAATCACACCTCCTGTCTCTAATGCAGATGTACCTTAACTGTGCTTCTCTTTCACATTATCCATTCCACTTTTCAGTAATTTTTACTATCAGATGACAAGCATTTGTCCTCCAGTATTTGCTGGGGTTTGTCCCTGTCTCAGCTAAAGTGAGCTCAGCAAGTAGTTTAAAGGTTTGTCCAACTCTGTATAAACTTTATCTATCCAGACAAAAGCTTTTTTGAAAAACTAAAATCACATTTCATATACCGTAACCAGAAAGGATGATGAGCCAGCTTGACATGATGGATGAGTGTATATGATGTTGTCACTTAAATTGCAAGGAATAAAATGAAAGATGGATATTATAATTAAATTTCATAATTAGCAAGCCTATCTCGTGTGCATACCAGTTTAATTTTAGAGAAGTTGTGTCTTCCTTAAGTCTAACTTGTTCAATGTTTTATTTAATTCTGGAGAGCTGAATAAGTATGAACTATCAGAATGTGTTCTGAAGAAAAAAACAATCTTGTTTCAATGTCATTAATGATGCTGTCCTTTCTAAAGGAGACTACAGATGGCTTCATTCGTGAATTGTTAGTCAGGAAAAAAAAAATCATGAGTCAGGACGGATACAAGAATCTTTCTGTTTCCCTTATTTCAGAGTGCCCCAGATATACTAATATATCATTTCATAATGAATAAGCAAACTTTCGATACAGATGATCCAGTTAAGATCAAAGGAATGGTGATACTTGTATAGATTATCAGCAAAAAGGTTATTTTGTATAATCAGTTGAAAATTTTAATCAGAACTTGTGGTTACTCTTGAGAGAGAGAAATTGGGATTTCATGTAAAGAAAAAAAAAAGTGAAAACTTTTCTTTTGAGTATGCACTGCATCACAGAACTGCAGTACAATCAGGGAACCCAATATATAGAAAGGAAGACATTTAAATAAAAAAAAAAATCCCATGAGACACCGTGGTGGCTTTTCTAAAATGAAGTTCTTAATCCTTTTGTCAAAATATCTCCACTTTTTTTCATTTAAAAGGTTGAATTTGTCTATGTGGGAAAAATAAAAATTCTGTCCACTTCTTATACGTTGTTTACCTAGTAGACCACTGAAACTTCTTCAGCTACAACCTTATGACAACTCCCTTGTCTTTGGTGTTACCTTGGCATTCCCATCTATTATTACTTATCTGACTATTCACTTGTTATGTATTACCTAAATATTAGATTGCAATGTGTCTGGAACAGAATTTGCTGAATTAGTCTAAAGAATGCCCACTATAACAGAGATCTAGTCCCTGTTTGGGGTCTTTACTGCAATGTCAAAACCACTGGATCTGTCACTAAGATGAGTTCCTCTGAGCTTCAGTGATTGCAGCTGTTTTATTTCATATGAGTCCCTAACAGTACCACTTAAATTTGCAGATTATTTTTCCAATTGTGAATGTCCCAATACAGTGATATAGCTTATGTAAATATTTCTGTATGAGATCTGACTCAAAAACATAAAACATGACACTCCCAGTTGCTATTACTTTTGATGAATTCAGCCAGATTGTGTGTATATTTACCTTCTTGCTCAGTTCTGCATTTCTGTTAAAGATTATATTTCCTTCCACAGTTGTGGGAATGGGGGTGCATACAAACACACTGGATGGCAACATGCAGTTGGAATTGCTTGTTTTCCTCAAGGTTCCCAATGATCCTATGCTACCTGTTATATGGAGCAGAGAAATGTGAACAACTCACATGAGCCTCTCCTGAAGATCCACTCCTCCTCTCCCACCAGGCACATTCAGGCTCCAGCTTCACGCATCACCAGTGCTTTCTTATTGTGTTTAAACAGTTCACTATCAACCATATACAATTACCACAGGCCTAACACTCCTAGGAGCTCAACTCAATTCAGTGAAGTAGAGCCCCGGTAGCATGCAGTCCTTTTCTTTCTTGATGCTTGGGAGCTTTTATGGAGCCTGGCTAAAGAGCCTACTAGCTCTTCTCATCAGCTCCCTGGCCAGCCAGTTTGCCCACTTGGCTTCACTCCCTTCTTGATTAGGGTTGCATATTTGGGACTAGCCCAGCACCCTCCTACAGGAATCACTGAATACTGACTCCTACTGTGTGAGAGTTCTATAATTTTCAACACTAACTCATAAGGCAACAAAGTCAGGCAACAGAGCAGTATCTTAACAGAACTCATGTGTCTCCTCCTTTATTACACTCCATAACGAAACTCTGCTTACATTCAGAAGATGGAGAGGGAAAGGGTAGGCAAAGTCAGTGGGAAACCGTTCTCCATGACATGCTCCCTTGTGCACCCTACAGATATTCAATCAGGTATACCTTTGAAAAGTAATATTATTTTAAACTACTTTAAGTCCTCCTGGGCTGCCTCCATGGAAGCGGCTGCCCAGATGAAATAGAAGGCTGGTCATCACACATCATCACTGGATCCAGGTTGAAGTAGAGCAAGAATCTCAAACTGTAGTAGACAGTCTGTGATGTGCAGTTTGTAAAGCTCAGTCCCATCTAGGTGATAGCCTTCACAGATTCAGTGACTGAAATGAGCCTTATACTCCCTTCTCATACTTCATACAATTTCTTATGGCATTTGGTAGCTTTTTCTTCCTTGGGAGCATGTAAGATGGTCAAATATAGACTCACTTGTAACACCCAGCCACAAATAGGTGTCAGGAGCAGGAATCAAGCCAGGGATCTCTGGAGCTTAACATATGAACTTCTACCGAGTTGGCTAAAAAAACACTGTTCTGTTAGCCATTAGTGTAGCAGCCTCAGCAGTCTTTAGGGGGCCCAGCCACTACTAGTGGAGGGCAGCATGCCAGTCCAAGCAAGAAGGGGTTACATATTTATTTCTAATTTGAGAGTATTGCTACTTCACAAAACAAATGATTTAGTTTTCTCATATTACCTGTACCATAACCAAACAGTGAAATTCAAGGAACTTAAATATCTCTATATTCAGTGTTTCTCTTGGTAACTGAGTTATAAATACAGTATAGTTGAATTGTGTATTCCACTAACAAAAATGATCTAACAATTTTATGAGTATGTTAAAACAACCAGTTCTCATGATTCTATTCTGCACAGGTAACAATTAAAAAAAAAAAGTCTACAAATCTTGAAGAGTTCTAAGGAAACCATTAAATTTTTGCTTAATTTCTAGAATAAAAGAATTAAATATTCATCCATGGAAATCTTTAGTAAAAGGCGAAAGATTTATACGATCTGAAGAGAAACCAGAGTCTAAATATACTTGTGTGCCAATCACCATAAAGTATGTTTCTATTTATTTCTTGAAGATTTTGCTTTAATTCAGTATATTCATACAATTGTCAGAGTGTGAACAAGCTTTTTAATGGTTTTGGCCTCTGCTTCCCCTGTAGATGGCTTAACTTGATAGACCAGTTATGGAGCATGGAGCCCTCAGGATGAGTAATATTTGAGACAAGGCTACAGTATGTAAAGAAAAACTTGTGATTTAGTTCAGTCAGTGAGAGATACTTGCCAGGAATACAAACATGGGGTCCTATGGCATGTTTAAAGACTAACAAATGTGTTTATTGCCTGAGCTTTTGTGGGTATTATCCCATCAGAAACGTGAAGTGGAAACTACAGTATATAGGTGAACATATACACGCACAGAAGGGTAAGTCACAAGGTAAGTTCAGACTTTTTCAGCAAACCAAGTATCACTCCTTGGCTATGCCTACACTAGAGGGCTCATTTAAGTCAACTTAATAAGGTCTACTTAAAGTCGACTTTAAGTAGACCTTATTAAGACAACTTAGTGAGGCCACATTGCATTAAGTTGATTTTCTAAAGTCGACTTAAGCTAGGGGACCCAATTTTAAATGGGTCCCCTGGCTTAAGTCAACTTGATCTAAATGGCCCCATTGCACTAAGTTGACTTTATTAAATCAACTTTAATGGCCACATTGTGTTAAGTTGACTTAATAAAGTTGCTTTAACCCTTAAAGTTGACTTTAAGGGCAGGAGTTAAGTCAACTTAAGGAAGCCCTTGTTGACTTAATTAACTCCAAATGTGGCCAGGGCTTTGCTTTAGTCGACTTAAGTCTATAGTGTAGACATACCCCTTAGTTGTTTTGCTGAAATAGACTAACACAACTACTCCTCTGGAACTTGCCAGGAAGAGAAAAGCTGTTTGTTGATAGAATCAGAGTGGAGAATTATGTTGTAAGTCAGGGTTTCCAAGGGGGGAAAAAAAAAAGGAAAACCAGTGAGAGAAAGGAGCAGGAAGTTCTGAGTTGCTCTTCAGCTGTGGAATCCTTTAGAGGTCTAGCTTTGGTTGAGAAAATGACAAGTGGATGATAGAAATAAGGGAAAATATTCTGTCCCTGTGACCCAGTGGAAATAAAAGGTTTAAATCTACAAGGAGAGAAGTGATTAATCTATAAAGTGCTGTTGATCAGGCAAAAACATACTTATGTAACCAAAATGGCTTACTAAAACTAACTCCAGAGAAGGAAGAATGATAATTGAAGCTGTTGGTTGCACATGAGTTGATTAGAGGGTCAGAAGAGGAAATTTATGTCATGGTGACCACGTTTCTGCATCATGGGGCCACTTTCACTGAACTGCATCCCACAACAAAAGGTCTCAATACATTTTTTTTTCAAATTTAATATTAAACAAATAAACCAGAATTATGGAGGAATGGTTAGTTGTGGGAATGTTTCTGAGAAATTACTTTATCAGGGAAGTATGAGAGAAAGAAAAGCCTAGGTACCTTAATATCTTGTAGCTGCTGTGTTTGTTTGCTTTCTAAATAAATAAAGGATTGTTTTTATTTACTAATCAACTATACAATGTTGAGCTGAATGTTTGTTGGAATTATTACTCTATATACTTAACAGGAGTCCTATCAATCTTATTTGATCAGTATTTCTCACTATTACCTTAGAATGGAATGGGGAAAAAAAAAATACAACATGGGACTGAAAGAAAATCATTGTAGGATTGATGAGGATGGGAGTCAATAACATTCTCTTATCAAAACTGATGGATAATGATCAACGAATACCATTTGTACAAGTTAGGTACTGTATATTAAAAGTTTCTATCCAGAAATATATTGATATGCTCTTATAAAAATATTGACCTGACCTCAGGAACAAATTAAAATATCAATTTTGCAAATAAACAATTTATTATTATAATAATTATTTTAAAACTAAATACTAGAAACAACCTTGCAGGTGAAATCTCAGACATATGATACAGAGCTGTGGTACTGATGGCTACAAAGAAACCAAATGGATTACCACATTAATCATAAAAAGCACAATTAACTTGTCCTTTCTTTCCGGTCATCTGCAAAACTGAGTACTTGTATTTCAAAGCACACCATGATTGTCATATGGTGCTCAGTGCCTGGCTGGAACTGTAATGGTGATGTGCATTACAGCTGAATGAATAGAACACCTCCCAAAATACACATATGAATCATTTTATTTCAAAATAAATTTGATTTCTCCTTGTTCACATTTATTTTGTGTTCACTTTGAATGTTTAAAAGACTAAGTGAAATGACACTTTTTTTTTTTAATCATGATTGTTCTGTAAGTCTTCATGTTCAAGCAACAACCATGTCTGACACTTTGACTCTAGAACATTTTTAGAACTCTTTCATTTTAGACAATTGAAATCTGTATGGGGGGGGAAGGGAAACTGAATTAACTTTCAATAAAGGATATATTCATGGAACTTGTGTACTTTTCATATATAATCATTCATATTTTAAGTTAAATTTATGAGATCTTGTTTTGTAAAAATTACTTGATCATCTCAGATGTAGGTGAGTGTGTTTCCTAGTATATTTCATGTACCTAAGAATCGTAACATTCTTTACACTGAGGAAATCAAAGGATTTTCAAATTAAAGGCTGCATTGGAATAAGGGTCTAAACATAGCCAACACTACACTGACATAAACTAATATAGTGGCATGTTCACATTTAAACAAATGAGCAGTTGCTCTTGCTAAGGTTGCCAGATTTAGGACTAAAAAACTCATAACTAGAGACCAGACCAGAGCTGCAAATGGATATGGCTGTGAAAAAAGCTAATGCAGTCTTAGGATGTATCAGAAACTTTATTTCTATTAAATATAATGCCAAAGGGGTTACCATGTTAGTTTAGTTCAGCAAAACAACCAAGGAGTCCTGTGGCACTTAAAGACTAACAAATGTATTTATTGAAAAAGCTTTTGTGGGATTTTCTCTTAGAAAAGTTTATGCAATAAATAAAACTGATGGTCTTTAAGAATCATAGCACTCCTTGGCTGTTTTTTCTAGTAGATGTAGAGAGGTGTTAGTACCATTATACAAGGTACTGGTGAGATCACATCTAGCATATTGTGTGCAGTTCTGGTCCCCCATGTTTAAGAAAAAATAATTTAAACTGAAATAGGTGCAGAAAAGGGCTACATGGATGATTCGTGGAATGGAAAACCTGCCTTAGGCATGCTTAGCATAACCAAAACAAAGTTGAGGGGAGATATCATTGTCTTCTATAAATACATCAGAGGGATAAATACCTGGGATGGAGATGAATTATTTGAGTACAGCACCAATGTGGACATGTGAATAAATGGATACAAACTGCCCATCAGGAAATTTAGGCTTGAAATGAGACACTGGTTCATAATGTTACAGGAGTAAAGTTCTGGAATATCCTTCTGAGATGAGCTGTGGGGCAGAAAACATAACTGCCTCCAGAACTGAGCTTGAAAAAATTACAGAGGAGATGGTATGAGGGGACTGCCTAGTATGGCAATACACTGACTTTTAAGTACTGGTGGTGAATATGCCAATAGCCTGAGAAGGGAGGTTGATGGGGTGGATTCTGATTTATTGCAAAGAATTCTTTCTTGGGTGACTGCCTGGTGAGACTTGTCAACATGCTAAGGGTTTAACTGATTGCCACATTTGGGCTCAGGAGGGAATTTTCCCTTGGGACACATTGTCTAGATCTCTGGGGCTTTTTCACCTTCCTCTCTAGCATGGGGCATAGCTCACTTGCTGGTGGGTTCTCTGTATCTTTAAGTTCTTAAATCATGATTTGAGGATTTTATTAACAGCCATTGGATAGAAGTTTATTGCAGGAGGGGGTGGGTGAGGTTTTGTGGCCTGCATTGTGGAGGTGATCAGAGTAGATGATCATATTGGTCTCATCTGACCTTAGAGTCAATGAGTGTATGTGTGTTTTAGTGAATTTTAGTGTTTAAAATCTATAGTGTCATTGGCTATGTCTACACGACACTTTTATTTCGAAATAACACTCGTTATTTTGAAATAAAAGAAATTTAGTCTACATGACGTTTTCTTATTTCGAAAGGACAGATTCTGTCCTTTCGAAATAAGAATCGTTGTTTTGAAATAGTTAAACCTGGATGTTTTCGAAATGGCTGTTATTTCGAAATGGTCATTTCGAAATAATGCCATTTGGACATGTTGTTTTGGAACAAATGGATTCCGAAACAACATGATTTGAAATTCCTCCCAGGGTGCTTAGCACCCTGGGAGGAAGAGCCACCCCCTCAGCACCCTGGCCAGGGTGCTGAGGGGAGATTAGCCCCAGGGCATGGGGGGCTGCCCCCAAGACCAGCGGGGAGCCCTGCAAAGGGGTGCCGATGCCCCGCTCTCCCCGCCGCTGGGGCGGCTCAGAAGCCCTGCGGCAGGGTGCAGGGGCTCCCCACTCTCCCTGCCGCTGGGGCTGCTCCTCACCCCCACAGTGGAGTCCGGGGGCGCCTAGCTCTCCCTGCCGCCAGGGCTGGTGGCAAACCCTGTGGCAGGTTGCCGGGGCCCCGGCTTTTCCCCGCCGCGGGGGCTGCAGCCATGGGGAGCCGAGTCCCACCGGCCCCTCAGGCCCTGGGCTCAGCAGCAGCAGCAGCTGCAAGCCCCACGGCTCACCCCGCCACCAGCTCGGGGGCCTGCAGCCATGGGCGGGATGGCCGCAGCGCCCCCCAGCAGGGCGCGGCGTGGGCCGCCCTGGTTGCGGCCACCCCACTGGGGGCTGCAGCCCCTGCAACAGGGCGCGGGGTGAGCCGCCTGGTCTGTGGCCACCCCGCCCGCGGCTGCAGGCCCCCGAGCTGGTGGTGGGGTGAGCCGCGGGGCTCACAGCCACTGCCACCACTGAGCCCAGGGCCTGAGGGGCCGGTGGGACCCGGCTCCCCGTTACTGCAGCCCCCATGGCGGGGAAAAGCCAGGGCCTCAACACCCTGCCGCGGGGTTTGCCACAAGCCCTGGCAGCAGGGGGAGCCGGGCGCCCCTGGACCCCACTGTGGGGTTTGGGAGCAGCCCCAGCAGTGGGCAGAGTGGGGCATTGGCACCACTCTGCAGGGCTCCCCGCTGGTCTTGGGGGCAGCCCCCCCCATGCCCTGCAGCTTGTCTCCCCTCAGCACCCTGGCCAGGGTGCTGAGGGAGTGGCCTTTCCTCCCAGGGTGATAAGCACGCTGGGAGGAATTTCAAATCATGTTGTTTTTTCGAAATAAAGGTTTTATTTCGAAATAAGTCATTTCGGAATGACTTATTTTGAAATAAAACTTTGTGTGTAGACATAGCCATTAAATTGTGGCAAGCATCAGTCTATTTGCAACGTCTGCACTCCATGCTGTAAGGAAACATGTCAGGTTTCCTTCATAATTTTGTAAATATTTGTGCTGAATTTCTGATCTCAGGTAGAAAGGGTAATCTCCCCCAATCCAGAAGAAGTGGAAAAAAAAATCAGTTGGATCATCAGGAACATTGAGATACCAAGATTTGGTCAATGGATATAGCACACCTTGGAAATGCTACAAAAGGAAGCTCATTCTTTGGCTGAATGAAAGACATTTTACATCTCTTTGCAGTTTGAACTCTTACAGGACAACAGACACTAAACTGAAGCCAGAGGACCTGCTGTGATATCCCTGGTCTACCCCAAAAGATATTTTGAATTGACAGATCATGACAACTTTGTCACACAATTTGTGTGTGTGTGTGTGCGTGTGTGTGTGTGATTACTTGCTTTAAAGGCATCAAGATCAACCCCTGAGCCACCCCATTTATTACTGGTTACCAAGTAGACTTTGGGCCATGGATCCCTGTCTTCTGAGCCTGATTATCTAGCCAGCTTTCTATCTACCGTATGGTCCATTTATCCAAACCATACTTCCTTAACTTGCTGACAAGACTGCTGTGGGAAATTGCTTTAGTGGTGCTTCTTAAACATCATGCAATCATTGCTGTCTTGATGCTTTCAGAAACATGAGTATCATCTTCTACTTAGGACAGGAGATACCATTCTCAAATATAATGTAGAAAAAGTTCAGTTTCTTACTGGCTGTCCGTTTTACAATTCTCGCCTAAAAAATCCTGTTAAACAAACTAAACTACCATGTTCCCACTGAACAGCTCACATTAATGAAAAAGAAAGTCTATAGCCTAGCTTCACAAAGTTGGTTAGACATTGTGATACTGAGCATCACAACACCTAAGTTTTAGGCACCTAGAAAAGCACAGGAATAGCAGAGCAACTCATAAAGCCTGAAACACCTAAATGCACTATGCATGAGTGAGAAGAGAGAATTGTCTTAAAATCCTACTCATGAATGCATGCATGTTAGACAGGGAGCTGCCTAAACTAGCTAACAAGGAGATGCTGACAAAAGATGTGTGCACTAAGCCAGCCCTGGCACTCAGATAAATGTGTAGGTCATGTGTGCAGGAAAATAATATATCTGCTAGTAAGTCTCAATTGTAAAACTTTTCTGGGATATAGCTGCATTTTATTTTCCAAGCAACAGAAGGAGGACAAAGTAGAGGGGGGGGAAGGCCTAACTTTTGGGCCACTGTTTGGGATACTCACCTGAGATGTAGAAGACCCCTGTTTTAAACTGCTGCTCTTCTAAGTGAGGAGAAGGATTTTATCAGGGATCTGCTGTTCCTGGAAATTTCTTCCTGTCAGGCGTGAAGTTCATTCCAGGAGGTCCGTGTCCCACCTGTGGTTGTCTGTCACACCGTCACCCCATCCACAGCTAGTGGAATTCAAACACAAGGAAGCTTATGCAGTTGAAACCATGCAAACCTTTTGTTTAACAGGGAAGGGAAGGTGGGATATTTACCTCAAGTTACAAACTAATAGTGAAACCAGATTACAGAATCAGGTATTATCACATACCTTTAATCATACCATCCAGTTAAATAGAGTAACCCCAAATGATTGTACATTTGCCCATATCCTTTCTCAGAGTTTTAAAGATTACCCTATTGAGCCCTATTACTAATCCTACCTACCGTATATACTCGGGTATAAGCCGATCCGGGCAAACCTCTCCCTGAATCTGAGCCCAAAAAAGAAGCTAAAATTGGTGACTCGGGTATAAGCCATGGTCCCCTTTTGGCCTTGGACCCTAACCCACCACCCACTGCTGCTGGCTTCCTCTGGAGTTTCTGACAGCATCCCTACCGCAAAATCTCTGCTGCTGCTTTTCCCTTGCACCCCCTGCTGTCCATTCCTCACTCCTACCCCCATGCTCTGCCCTTTCTTCACTTCCCTGCTGTTGCCCCCTGCTCGGCCCTTCCCTCACTGTTGCCCCCCTGCTCCCACCTGCTCTGCCTTTTCCCCACTGCTGCCCCCTGCTCCTCCTGCTGCCCCCCTTCTCTGTTCTTTCCTCACTGCTGGCCCCCTGGCTCTTCACTGCTGCCCCTTCCCCACTGCTGCCCTGCTGGATCATCACTGCTGCCCCCCTGCTCCCTTCTCAGTTCCATGCTTTTGCTCTCCTATTCCCCAACACCCTTTCCACCCCTTCCCCCTAACCCCACCCAACCCCTGCTGCCACTCTTCCCAGCCTGCCAGGCACCCCCCCACACCAAAATCACCAGTCCCTGTCGCTGCTTCCCTGGGCTCTCAAAAACCCCTGGGTCCTCCTGCCACTTTCCCCAGAGTCCCCGACCCCCCCCCCAATGCAGAGCCCTGCCACCCCTTCCCTGGCCTCCCTGAACTCCCCCCAAACCCTCCTGGCCATCCCATCACTTTCCCCAACTCCCTGACCCCCCTCCCCAACCTCCAGTCCCTGCTGCATCTTCCCTGGCCTCCCTGAATCCCCCCCACAATGTCCTGGCCAAGCCCCCCATGACCCCGTTACTTGGCTGCTCCAGACACCGGGGGCCCCTCCTTCCTCCAGCCCCAGCCCCGCCGACTGCCCAAGATGGTCACCTGGCAACATTGGGGCTCTGGCCTGCTGCATGGTCAGGGAAAGGGCTGTCTAGAGCTGTCTACCATATTCTCCTGCGTATAAGCCAAGTGCCTGTTTTGAAGCCAATTTTCAGGCACAAAGTTCTCGGCTTATATGTGATGATATATGGTAACTAACTATATCCAATTCTCCGTTACAGGTGCCTGTCTGTCTGAACCATTGGAACTCACAGATTTTCTGTATTTCACAACCCTTTGAGGTAAGTACCTCAAATCACCCAGCCTTTCCCTGAGCAGGAAGTGCTTCCATGGACCCTGTCTCTCTGGGGACTCATGTGAATTTACCCCTCCAGATGGTAGTTACAGTTTGCCTTTGCCAGGTTCAGTTGCTGTCCCAAACACTCTCGAGGAGGTTCCCTTGGAGTCCTGGTCTTGTTTAATCCATGCGTGAAATGTCTTCTTAAGAGTCACTTCAAGCCCAATGGTCCTGGAACAAAAGTCTATTCACCCTGTATCAGAGTCAAAGGGCAGAGTAACTTCCTAAAGCAGTTCTGGCCACTGCCTTCTTCAGGGATTTTCAAGGTCTGTAGCGGCAAATCCTCTTCCTTTTGAAGAGGCAAATCCTCTTCCCCTTCTTCCTAACCAGGGATCTGACACTCTGGCTTCAAGAGTCAGACAGTCTGGCCAGCCAGTCCTGATCCTTGGTTAATGCCTTTCAGACCCCAGTTTGGTGTCTTTGCTGAGGGAAGGCCCCAGTACAGTTCTCTCCCACACCTCAGAGCAAACAGCAGCACATGGAAGCTTGATCAAAAGGAGCACATTGGGACTCTGTCTCCCTCAAGGTGATCCTCCACTAAATACTGGGGTCCCTGACCAATCAACAGGCTCCCTTCCATGTCTCCTTTTCGTACACTTTCTTACCCCATAAACAACATGAAGAATGATCTCAAACAGACTGGAGACTGTGCACTCACTCCCTGTCTCCAGGCAGACTGCTGCCAGTTGCAAGGCTGCCAAGCTCTGTATTGCAAAAATTACACAGTCTGTATTCACAGAGCTAGAACGCTTATCTTAAGTAAACATACTAAACTGAGACCTTGTTTCTCACCATTGGGGAGTAGCATAACAAAGATTTCACTGCTTATAGGAACATACCAAAACATATATAAAGAATAGGTCTTCCAGAATTGGCTTTTCTCGGCCATGAACTAAATCCATCTCACTTTTATATTTGGAAATATTCATAACAAAATTTCCATCATCACTGCCACCTCTCAAGTGAATACTCTAATCATTGATGGATGGAATATTTTGTTGTGGGTGTTTCTTTCTCTCCTCTTGGAGCTGTTGTACTGTGGATAGAGAATTAAAGAGTTCTTGAGGTGGAGGGAGTAGACATTTCCCATTCCCCCTACCTTGGTGTCATCCACAAAATAGACATTTGGTTTCCCTCACCCTGGAAGAGGCTTGCTTGGTCCTCCTCTCTGGTTAGTCCAATGACTCTATAGTGCAACAACTGGAAAAGAATCTGTTGAGGGAGCCCCATATAAGAATAGACAATAACCCAGTGGTTCGACCACATGTGTGAGATGACAGACCCCCTACAACATCCTTCCCTCTTCCTCCAAGCATACTTAACAGGCACTGCATATGAGTTAGGTGTCTGAATATCTATCTTCCCCACTTCATAAATCTCTCTGGAGCTTAAGTAGGATCTAGTCATCCAGATGAATAGCGTGAAGTAGCAGTGTGAATGCACAGAGGTGGAAACTCCTGTTCCAAAGGGAGAGGGGGGCACTGCAGAGACAGGAGGCAAGTAATTTTAGGCTCCTACATTGTTCAGTGGAAGTTTAGTGAAGCCTAAAACAAAAAGATAAACACCTAGTTCTGGGTTTTAGAGAACCTCTTTACCTTTGAATGTAGGGCTAAGTGACAGAAAACCACTATTGGGTGAGAAAACACAACAGTGTGCTGATCAGTACCTGTAGCAATTTTCTAGCTAAAATATACCAACATTTTGTGTCACAAACATCTTTAGACTTCTTATTTACAATTTTTTATTAATCAAAAATACAGCAAAACTGGTAACTGAAATATTATCAAAAGTGAACATCTGGCTCAACAGGCTAAAACTATTCTTATTCATACTACATTCTAGTATCACAGTCATTCTGCATTATTTCTATTCCATGCAGGTTATTAAACAGTGCTTATCACCATGGTATTTTGGTACATTTTTAAAAAATAAACAAAGAAAC
Source organism: Podocnemis expansa (assembly GCA_007922195.1). Lineage (NCBI taxonomy): Eukaryota > Metazoa > Chordata > Testudines > Podocnemididae > Podocnemis > Podocnemis expansa. The sequence goes on along the minus strand of ML681993.1, from coordinate 42,803,571 downwards.
AAACAAAACCAAACAGCTACTCAAAGAGCACAAAGCATTTGCAGTATACTATGCAGAGGAAAAAAAATAAAGAATGGATTGGGAAACACAAGATGACCTCACAGGTATTTTCAATCTTTAAATTTTATGGCTTTATGAATGTCAGATCTATGTGTATCTCACAAGATAGGTCTTTCAATAGAGTTCAGTGTTTTGCTGCAATTTGTTTTCTTAAAATGTTGGAAGGCTTTAGAAGCTTTGGTGATGGAAGCTTAATAATCTGAGACTATTTTGAGAATTTACTGTTTGATAATGGATTCATCGGATACAGTGGAGTGGGATGAGACACTGAAACAGACACTGAGTAAATTTGATTTCTTTTACTAACTCAATTTATTTATTTACATCTAATTAGAATAAATCATCTTTTCTTACTCTTTTTAATGTTCTAAAGCAAAAAAAAAAAGATAGCAAAAAGTTTATTACAGCAAAAGTATAACTATAATTCCTAAACCTGTTCCTATTACTAAGCCCTTAATTGATACTGGACTGCAATCAGTACTGTTAAGCATTACCCCTTATACTTACAGAGCCATGGTTTATTCCTTTGATTCAGATTCAGATTTGATTCAGATTCAGGTGCACCGGTCTTATCCCAGTTGGGATGTTTTGTTCTCAACCTGTGAGCTTTCTGGCAGTGAGATTCATTGCCAGGTCGGGAACTTTGGGTGATCAGTCCGGAGTTTGGCTATTAGATGTGTGCCTCCATAGACCTCCAGTTTGCATGAGCTTTTTTCAGCCTTTTATCCCCATTCTACAACCCAATTTTTGTTTCAAAAAGTTACTGTTACACTGCGCTGACTTTTTTGGTATTCTGCCAAGACATTACACCATCACCTGATTGGTTCCTTGACTGGTTACTGTTGCTAATGTATGTACAATGCTGTTAATTACAATTGTTTAGCCAATGAGAATTTGATACTGGGCAGACATGGTTCTGTGAAGTTTGCTGCAGAAGCAATTCTTTTGTAAAAGGAGAAGTAACTCAATGTCTGAAATTGCCACAAAACCCTAACAGAGAAAAGTCAGCAAAAACAGAGCAAACTATGATTTATCAGTCCATCACAAGACTTATTAATCAAACTGCTTTCTATTAAGCTGTAGCAGGAAGGCACGACCCCCCTCAGGGACAGCCCAGAAAGATCTGCATGATGGCCTGTGGGCGGAGCTAGGAGCAGGCTGTCAATCAGGCTGGAAGTGGAGGAGCTGGGCAGGAAGTATAAAAGGGGAGGCAGCCAGCTCAGTTCAAGCCAGGCTATGGAAGGAGAAGGATGCAGCTCTGTTCCCTCCTGACCCTGGGCCACCCCGGGAAGGAGTTGGGCTCTGGCCTCTGGACCCGTGCCTGACTGTCTGGCAGGGGCCACCCACAGCCAGTGACTGGGGGCCACTGCCCAAGCCCTTGGCTGTCCCAAGCCTGCAGGAGGAGCTGCTAGTAGGGGGGCCGGTGAGTGGTCCCGAGTCATCATCCATTGGGGACCCTGAACCTCAACCCACCTAGTGCAACTTGGAGGAGCTACCTCTGGCTGCTGAGGACCCTGCACGTCTGCCCACCTTCTGTGACCTGGAGGAGCTACCCCTGGCAGAAGAACCAGAAGGACTCGCTGACCTGCCACTGCCTGATGAGGTGGAGGGATTTTACAATCTACCCCTGGGTGACTACCTTGAGGAGCCAGCGAACGAGGTACTGCTAAAGCAAGGGACCAGGGTGACCTAGGGGAGTTTCGGACTCAACCCTCAGCGGGGAGCCACATCTCAGACGTAGTGTGTTGTGGCCAAGACCCCACTGACCCCTGTACAGAGGCCTCAGACCCCACGGGGGACCTAGTCTAGGACACAGTGGAGCTGTGCGACGCCATGCCGTCTTTGATTCCTATCCCAGCACCCCGTGCCCCCTCATGGGTCATCATCCTGGGAGGCAGCATTGCCATTTCCCCCTTAACCTAGAGACTGAGACTGTGGAACTTTCACCTTACCAAGGGGTAGAGACTTGGTGCTTGGCTCCAAAGGGGGCCCAAGACTGAAACTTTTGCCCTGCCAAGGACGTAAAGACTTGGTGGTCTGGCTGCTTAATGGGGACAGAGACCCCATTGGCTGGCCCTTCCCCCTCAGGAGGGTGAGAGGCCATGCTACATAAAAACAAGGAATCACGTGGCACTTTAAGACTAACAGAAGCCTTAACTTCTAATTCCAGCTGGATTCCATTGGCACAAACTATATCTCCCACTGACATGTATAATAATACAACCTCCAATAATAAAATTCTTTAGCCTGTATCCTGAAGGACAGTTCCTATAAGGCAAAAGATAGACCAGTCTTTACAAGAGCTCAAGTCAATAAATGTATTAGTCTTTAAAAATGCTACCGGACTCCTTATTTCTTGTGCTGAACTAGAATAATACAGCTCACCCTTTGGAAACTCAGCAAAGACAATCTTCAAAACTACTAAAGAAGGGTAACTATATGCTGTTGATTTTCTTTGTTATGTGTTGGAAAGTACAGTAGCAAATGGACTGTCAGTACCATTTGTTTTCCATAAGCTTCTAAATATCTGGCATAATTACTACTTGGGGCAAGAACATGATGACTTGGCTTTGAACCAAGTGAGAAACCTTACATCCCATTGCTAGCAGTGTGCTCTTTCATATTGTGTGACACTGTAAATAAATTACTGGATAATACATAAATGAAAAGATTTAATAATATTTGCTTATTAAATATCAGTATAAGTAAAACAACATGTAAGTGTTTTGTTTTAATTGAATGTTTCTTATAAAATTTTACACAAGGTCTGGTGAAATCAGAGAAAAAGGCTTTTTTGCTCACATTAATTTATCCATCATAATTACTAATTAATTTAAGAGGATGCCTTTTACAATAAGTAATTAGAAGCTTCTTCATATCAGTAATGTTATGAACCTGTTATTTTTGTAATATAATTATGAGTTTCATTTTTAAAATTTCATTTAATTCTCAAATCAAGTAAAGTTTTCAAAACAATCCTAGGTAAATATATTGCTTGCTATTTCTCTAAGCTTATTAAAACTTTTCTCATGCTCCCAGTTTTTTGAATAATTCTATGCAAGGCAATTTTAGCCTTAACTGCACAAAATCTGTAAAAATATAATCTTTAATGTTTATCTGTCATGCCAAATATTTTTTTTGCCTTTCATAAGCTATTCGAATTGTTCTATAGATCTTTATGATATTAACCAAACTCTTGGACTGAATGGGTACATCTACATTGCTCTGCATTTTCAATTTTTTTTTTCAGGATAGGTATTTCAAAATAATTTATCTTGAAAAAAACTTTTTTCAAAACTGCTATTTTGGGACAACAGTCTGAGGAGTGCTCGTTGTCCCAAAAATACCCAGAAAGTAGAATTAAATATGCAGAAGTATTTTTTAGCAGTCAAAGCTGCATTATTTTTAGTGATTCAGGAGAAAAAAAAAACACTTGTTATTCTGGTGCCTTTAATAACAGTATAGATAAATAAAATATTTAACAAATAAATAGCAGCAACGGTAACTAAAGAAATGTGTGGGCTGTTTCATGGTGCAACAGGAACCTATCATCTTAGTCCATCCCTATGTACAACTTATTTAAATATGTTTGTATTAAATATGTGGATCAATAATCCAAGATATTCTTCACTTCCCCTCCTTAAAACTTGTAAATAATGCCTGTCATATTCCAGCCTAGAAGTAGCTTTATTTGCCAGTAAATAAATAAGGGTTGATACTATGCCACACTGCACCCAGGTTCGTCTGAGAAACACTAATTTATACAGTGTAAAGCACAACATTAATATTTGTCTGACAGACTGGCCACAGTACTAAAGATGAAAACTGTGTGGCTAAAAAAGTGTGGGTTCCTTTTATGTGACAAACTATCAAACTTACAAATACTTTGAGACAGATACTCAAATGCTTTAAATGTATGAAACCCTACAGAAGGCCATAGAACTGTGTTGACTTACAGCAGCTGAAATGTGGGCCTGAAAAGACTAATCCTTTATATTCACATCTTCCTTTATTTAGAAAGGTGCTGGTCAGGAAGCATTTTAAACTTCTGGTGAAAATATTTACCCTGATGTCACACCAGACCGCCGCTCAGTTCAGGCTCAGTTATCCTACTGCAATCTGTCAGAAACTGTTAAACGCTGAGCCAAGCTGACCACCAGACTGAACTCTCAACTTTGTCCTTCTTCTCACCGGCAAACTGATAAAGCATTCTGGATGCACCCTTTGGTAATGATTTCCCCTGGACTAACAACAACACTGCAAGTACCTTCAGCACCTTCTTAGAGAAATACTGCTTAAGATAGGCAGTGGCTATCTCAGGGTGACATGCTACCTTAAAAAGAAAGGAGGAAAATAAAAACTCATTTTAGGTTTCTGTTCATTTAATAGAAGTCACATCATATAAATGGTTAACTGTTATAGTTGGTGAAGATTCCCTATTTTTTCCTGTTATAACAACAACCTGCAATGCAAAAAAAGGAGCAATGTCTGGTTGAGGTAATAATTGCATCATTTATATACTATGAAATAATGGGGAAAACTAGTCAATTCTGTTGTCAAACCAAAGTGAATTACAGCACGATGATTAAGAAAGGAGATGGTATTTATTAAAATATTTATAAGTAAAATGCATTGGCAGTGAGGCTCATATATCATGTCAGTATCTGTTCTAATAAATTAGAGCTTAAGCATCAACTGACTGTTTTAACATTCAGAAATTTCCGTGTGCAGCAAAAACAACCTTTTGCTTTATTTTTCATTCATTCCCCACTCCTTGCACTCTTCAGGGCCAGAATGTTGCCTTTTTTACATGCTAGGAATTGGGGTGGTAGAGGAAGAGAATTGACAACCTCTTTGCTTTAGTTTTCAGGTCATGGTATACCCACTTGGTTCAAAGGAAGTGCTATGTTAAACATCAGATAACAGGACTGGCTGTATAAATGGCTAGTAGCACTTGAAGAAGATGAAGCACCAGTACTGGGCACTATATAGCTGCTAATGAAAGGAAAAAATAAATGAAGTACCTCAATGATAGCTAGCTTTAGAACAGAAGATAAAGGGCCTAATTCTCTTGTCTTTTACATGAAAGAAAACCTGTTGAATTTCCAGCTTAAAATAGAGTATACCAATGATATATATATTTAGGATATATGTGGTCTATAATTTTTAAGTATGGTCAGACAAAACTTAATCAGTATAATATAAACAGAGGTCTTAAGAAATTTTCCTTTCAAGAGGTAATCACATTAAAGCCTTAAGTATGGAGCAGCTACTTAAATCTCCACAAAATACACAATTCACAAAATAAAAGGGAGAATCATTTCATCTTCCTTCACAATCACATTATTTACTTTCAGAGGTATTTGTTTTACTGGCCATTTCTAATACTAAATTCCAATGTGTTTCTTAGTGGAAGCTACAGTAATATATTTTCCATGATAATGTGGTGTCTTACTTTTCCCACAGGCTCAGCATCATACAAATAGTAAAATATGAGTGCTATCTGTGAATTCTTAAAAGCTCCATTATAATCCCTTGTTAAAAGCAAACATACACTATATAATCAATTCTCCACCTGGATAAATAAATGCAATTTCAAAAATAACTTTTTTTAGATAACTTATACATATACTAGGTCTGTGTTCCTAACAAAATGGGTTGTGTGACTGAAAATATAAATTTCCCCATATAATCTCTGGGGAAATAACAACTGACTCAGTTGGAGCTGAATTTTAATATCTATATAGATTTACACTTTTAAAATGACACAGCACTAAATGAAGTGGTATTGCTCAAAATAGTGCAAATTTAGTACATGTTTCAACAAGAATAAGTAGTTTGCATCCGTGGAAGCAGGCCAGGAGTCCAATATTACTTTCTCAGCATGCACAGGGCTTATTCCATGGAGCAAATTCACTCCATAATTGCTGCCTAAGAAAAAAAGGTGCTAGTCAAGAGTACAAAGGAGATATGAAGCCTAGGTCTACATCTGGAAAACTTACCTCAGACTTCTTAGTCTGAACTAAGACGTTCAAAGTTAGTTCAAGCTAGACAAAACTAACACTTAGTTTGAACTAGAATGCACAGTTAGTTTGAACTAACCGGCTTAGTTTGGACTTCTTAAGTCTGAACTAATCTTTAGTCCTGGTCCACATCACGCCTAGTTTGAACTAAAGTTTGAACTAAGCGCCTAAGTCCAGACTAAGTGCCGGTACTTATTAGTTCAAACCAGGCATTCCTTAGTTCAAACTAGGGAAAGCCTAGTGTGGCCATAGGCTAAATTAGCCCGAAATAAGCCTCTTTAGTCTGGACATATTTGCCAGTGTAGACATAGTTGAGCTCCAGAGAAGTTATTCTTTATTCTTGACTGGGGAAAACAGCTCTGCACAGTCTCAGACATTTTGCAAAGCTTCAGTACTCTGCCCAACTGAGTAACTCCTACACATGATGTGACGAATCTTCAAGGACACTTTGCTACATTCTGGCCAATCACCACTCCCTTCTCATGTTCCATTCTTACTTCATGCAGTTATTCATGACTGATGCATTGGAAAATATTGCTAAATTTTCACTGCAGTCCACTACAAAATTAATTACATCTGGTTCACTTACACTCTTGACATATGAAATGCCCATGCTGTTAGTTAAGTATCCAGTGCTCCACACAGTTCAATTAATTTAGGGGTCTACAAGATAGGTGTGGATATTCTTCACTCCTCTCAGTCTATATATCCATCCCTCTGTAAAATGGGCAGGAACATATGGGGACACTGTATCAGTACATAAAATTGATTGCATCTCATTTTTATTAATTTGTCTTTCATTAGCTTAATAGAAACTTATTGAGAGCGACCAAGTCTGAAAGGTCCATTAGTTTGCAGAGTAGGCATCAGTCAGTGAGGTCAGTTCATTACCATTGGACCATTATAATTATCATCACTACCAAAAAAGCAGGTAATTCTTTAATTTTCATTCTACTTTCTAGTAAGAAAAGGGCATATCTAGTGTTTTGTGATGACCACTCCCCTGATTGTCAATGAATACAGGCTTCTAATGTTTCATTACAATGATAGATTGGAGGAAGTCTGTTGTAAAGGTAAAACAAACAAGGAGTTCTGTGGCATTTAAAGGCTAACAAATTTACTTATTATATGACCTTTTGTGGGAGAAAATGCCATTTTGTCAGATGCTTTGAAGATGGGGAAACTTACAGAAAGGGAGGAAATAAATGTAAAGAAGTGTACGTCATGGGAACAAGTGACACTATAACTGCAAATCAAAGCAGTTGTTAAGATTAAAAAACTGGGGAATGACATTTAGAGAAAGATAAGGTCAAATCACCTGTTGTAAAGAGAGAAAAATCCAAATTCCCTATTAAACCCTGAAGCAATGCAGTCAAATTTGCAAATAAATTCAATCTCCTCAGCTTCTCTTTGAAGTCTTGATTTGGCATTCATCTGTCTGAGCACTGCAATTAGTAAATAGTCAATGGAGTGATCAAGAAGATTGAAATGCTTACCCACTCGTCTTAGAATGTTTTGATTTCTGATGTCACACAGACTGTCCAGAAAGGTGTTAATGTTGCTCTGCACAGCTCTGCACAATGAAGAATCAAAGAAGTCTCTGGCCTTTCAATAAAGTTCACAAATCACATACTTCAGAATTAGATGTAGAATAGAAGTTTGCTGTGCTGTTATTGGCAATGATAAAATCTAAAGTTTCCTGATGTTGAATCTTTCCTGACTTTGAATGACACTAACCTTCTCAATGGCTGCATCATACCAGAGATGTTGTTACTTTACCTGGACCAGATCTGCAGCAAGTGTTGATTAGTGTAGCACCACTGAATATGCTGATTCACAGCAGCTGAGCTGAGCACCTGGCTCTGTATTTATATAATGGAAAGTACAGATAGAGGTAGTAACATACCACAATACTGGAAGTCAAATTGAAGTTTGTTAACTAGAGAAATAAAGTATGGTTAAGTGCCTACAGTGCTGGTGGTGGGCCCCCCATTGGTGGGAACCTGGGGCCCTAGAACATGGGGACAAGGAGCACAATGGTTAATCTGGCCATGTACACTAGGAAAATCAAATGGAGAAGGTTGCTTTAATAGAAAGAAGGACTGTGCATATTTGACTTATTGGAGAGTAACTTATCAACATGAGGACTAGCAGCAGTTGATAAAGTTTGGATGCAAACTTCTTGTTGTGATCTAACAGCAAGCACTTGGGTCCACAAGGGAGAAAAAAAAGTAAATAAAAAGTAGATCTTGTAAACTCCACCTTTCTCTTTCTATGAACAAGAGATGTGCTGGCAAATTTGTATCCTAATTTCAAAGACTTCTAGGTTCAGGATTGTTTGTTTTGGCTCATCATAAATTTGGAGCCTATTTGCAAAATTCAGATCCTTATCTGGTTCCAGATTATGGATGCCCATAAAATTTAGGGGATAAGAATGTAGCTTGGAACTACATCCATTTTCAGTTTCCTCAATAATATTAAACTGACCTCTGAGGCCCACAGAAGGACATGGTCATAATGTTCTATTACATCTCTAGAATAATTCTTAGAACCTAATTAGTAAATATTTATAGACTTTAGTGATGAAAGGAGAAAGGAAGGAAACTGATTAGATAGAATGAAATTAATCCAAAGGCATCTATCGATGCTGAGGTGAGATATTGGTGAGCAATGAAGTCCTTTTATGTCAAGTAGGGTTAATCTGCATATATAATATGGCCAAATACGAGCCACACTGATTTATGTCTGAGGTGGAAACCCAGGAGTTAATACATCAATACATTCTATGGCCAAGAGTTACTTATGACCAAATGTTGTAACACAGAAAAATACCTATATATTATCCATTAAACAAAAGGGAACATCAAATTATTATTGTTTCCTAATATTGTGTTAATATTGTAGCATTGTCAGTTATAATATTTTGGAGTCCCAGAGTCAGAAGCACTTGAATACATATCAATTAAAGCAAGATTTATTTTCTCAACAGACATCTTAGAACTTATACTGTCTTGCCTTATAATGTGTGATTGAGAATCATTATCAGATGATTAAATCAATATGTTTTGGATTAATAGAAAATTAACTAATAAGTGATATGGTAGCTGGAAATGTAGGCAAAGTTAAAAAGTTGTTTGTTTGGCTTGTCTTTTGTTTTCAGTTTTATATGGAACTGAACTAACCTTAATTTTGGGAAACAATATTTCAAATTCAGAAGTGCTGAAATGCTTGAACCTTAAGATGCTTTACAGGTCTTCTGATACTACTTAGATGAATGATTAGGTCTTTTTTTTTTTTTTAACTAAACCTTTAAGCACAGTCATAATTAAGATTATACAATATTTGGTTACGTTTAATAACAAATCAGAACAAGAAAAAAAATAGCAGGGGCAGAGAGTGCCAGTCTTAATCTTAGTCTATGTAGTCTGATGATTAATTATTATAATAATATGATAGTTTTTTTTCATTCACCTCAGTTTTACGTTGGTGAAACTCCACAGAAATAATCATTTGACACCTGTGTCTCACTGATGTAACAAAAAGAACTGGGATACTTACTTGGCACTTTAAAGGATAGGTGCCTAAAGTGACTCCTGTAAATCCATATATATTAATTAATATAAATAATTAAAATAACCTATATTTAATAATTAATATAAAAGATGATAATACAGAGACATTGGAAAGAGGTGCACCTATTTTCTACAATAAGTATGAAATTAAGAGATTGCCTTATAAATAATATAAATTCTATAAATAATATAATTCATCTTAAATGCATAAGGTAAAATCAAACACTCACTGGCATTGATGGAAAAACATCCATTAATGTCAATGGACTCTTCAAGATCCATAATTTGATTTTGAATATAGAGAGAGCAGTTTACTGTTGCTGAGAGGAAAACAATGAATTATTCTTAGCAAAGGAACTTCTCAAGAAATGCTAACAATTTGCACTAGATGGATATTGAATTTAAGAGGGGATTTTATTGGAATTCACTTATTTAGGGATAAAACTAGAATTAGAATCTTATTCAAAAGTCACAACAACAATAAGGATGTTTATATTTCTTAAAGGCGTTGTAAATGTTGAAGCAGGGTAGGGGTCTCTGTCCATGGAAGGATTTATACTTATTATTTCACCAACCATAAATTATTCTGAAAACATTTGATCCGAGTTGTGCAGATAGTGAGAAGTAGGGTAGTAAAATAAAAGAGAAGGCTTTGCCACTTTGTCAGGCCTTTCACCTGCATTTATGGAGATCGTTTTCTTGTGCTGCTTAGAGAGACATCACATTGGACAAAAAGTAGTATAGCCACTGCACAACCCTGCAAGAGGGCCAACTCTGCTTTTACTTAATCGGTAGCAGGACAGACCCCCAACCCACCTGCCTGCTGGCTCCTTGGCCCCCTTCCCCAATCCACCCACTAGCTCCCTGACCCTCAGGATCCCTCCCCCCTTACTTGTCCAGAGCTGCAAGGGTGTTCCAAAGTGCTACCTAGTGAGGCTGCTTTCATCCTGAGTCATACATCTGAGTATGCTCAGGGTGGAAAATTTGAAAGCTCCCCAGTCTGGTCGCAGCTCCCTGTGGACTGGATGACAGTGCTTTCTGGGCTGTATACAGCCCATGGGCCATAGTTTGGAGAGTCCTAGTCTACACTGAATACCTGAGAAACCATGCTCAATATTGTTACTGAAGAACTTTAAGTTCCCATCTGTCCTGTCCAGGTGCTTATCTTACCTCATAGCTATAACAGAAATTGAGAACAAAGTTGATTGCATCAAAGATATTCTGTAGTAGAGCCTGTCATGTTTGTTTGTGGTTTTTTTTGTTTTTTTGGGTTTTTTTTTTTTGTCATTAAGCACATTGTCAATTAAACCTCTTTTTTTTCCCCTTTTTCAGAAATATTTTTATGCTTTTAAAATCCTAATGGCATGGAAGCATATCTACCCTTAGAAGACTGTAGAAAGTTATTTGAAATTAGCTCTACATATTCATTGCCGGCTTACTCTATATCTCGATATTCCCCTATCATTTTACGGCTAATTTTTACTAGATCTTACATGTGCCCTACTAGCTTTAACATTATTATTATTTTTTTTAAAGTACTTTGGAAATTCAGAATGTGTGTAATAGGCATATTGGAACCTCTATCGGTGTGAAGATGACATATTATACTACAAAGCTGTGATTCTCAAACTTTTGCATGCTGTGATGCACTTGGCAGCATATTATGATCTTAAAAGACACACCAGCCTACCCCTTCCAGCAGAATTTAACCATCACCCTGCCGCTCCACAGCAAACTTGCCACTGTGTGGTGAAAATGTAATGTGTTTTGAAAAGGTGGCTAAGAGCTATTGTTCCAACACACGAAGGTGACCTTGTGGGCTGCAGGTAATAGTAAAGCTGCCTTATTTTATGCATTTCCAATGCATTTTATTGATGTTACATATATTATTTATTGGGTGGGTGGGAAGTAGAGCAAGTTAGCTGGGCCAGGCATCACAGATGTCACTAATTCTTTCTTTTGATACTTCATATCATAGTTTTAAAATTGCATATCTCTAAAATTGTGCATTGTATTTCACTGTCAGTATGGATATGGATTAGTCTATACTGATCTTCAAGACAATCAGGTTTCCCAAGGATTTTCCAGTTGACTATGTCTACACTACAGGACTCAGTTAAGTTGACTTTATTAAGTTCACTTCTTAAGGCCCCATTTGTTTAAATTGACTTTATAAAGTTGACTTAAGCCAGGGGGCAAATTTAAAATGAACATAAATAAAGTCAACTTAAAAGGCTCTACTGCACTAAGTTGACTTTATTAAGCTGATTTTAATGGGCACATTTCATTAAGTCAACTTATTAAAGTCAACTTAACCCTTAACATCAACATTAAGGGCAGGAATTATTGTGTTGACTTAAGCCAAGTGCTTAAGTCAACTTAATGAACTCCTAATTAAGCTAGTGCTTAAGTCAACTTAAGCACCTAATATAGACATACCCATTCTGACTAGTTCAGTAATTGACTTAGCCATGCCTGGCAGCAGCCTCTTGTCTGCATATAACTTGAGATAATATTTATTGCCTCCATCCCATTTCTTTCAGAGCAATCTTCATGGATTTTTTCATGGATTCCAACTTAATATCAATTGAGAAAGTTGAATTTCAACAGATTTTCAATATCCTGTGATGTAAAATAAGACATTCTAACCTTTTTATTGATTATAACTTATTCCTTAGGCTCGACATATGGACTGTGGTTTACAGTCAATTTTTACAATTGTTCACAAAATCTTCACTTTTGTGGAGCTCCTTCAGTAAGCCTGGTGCTTGCACCCACCCCAGTGAGCAGCCCAACCATGAACTCACACTAGGCTTCATACAAAAAGGACCAGCTGGAGCCAGTCTCCTCTGGGAACCAGCTAGGTCCTGATAGAGGTGTATGTTTTTTGTTTGCTTGGTTGGTTTTGTCTGGTTTAGGCTTGGTTATTCCTCTTATCTGTTTTTTCTTTTTTTGCTACATCAGCCTTGAGGCTGGCCGTGGGAAGGGAAAGTGGGCTTAATCAGCCCGCTTCTCCTGAAATGCTATATGTGAGCACAGGTCCTGTCAACTGGTGGACTTTGCCACAGGGCCTAGAATCAAGGTGCCTTGGAAACCTCCTTGGGGTTGTCTGCAAGTATATAGGGGTCCCTGGCTGTTGAAGGGACGTAAGCTCTCGCCACTTGTTACTTTGCTTTTGCTTTCTTGGGGTATTAACCCTGGAATTTAATAAAAATCATCCATCTTTTCAATGGTCTTGGACTGCATCTGGTAAATCCGCATGAACCTATCCTTTGGAGTACAGTTTGGGGGAACAACTGCTCAACCCAATAAAATGTGCTCTCAGTGATATTTTCATAAATGGCACATTGAATGACTAAATCCAATCTTATTAGTTGACCTTTATATTAATTTCATGCCATCTAGTCCACGCCTGGCCAAACTGTGGCTTGGGAGCCACATCTGGGTCTTGAATGAAAAAGTGTGTCTCGCAGAAGAACATCAGCAAATCAATTTAGTAGATAAAAGTATATGGCTATATGCCTCAGTGCAGCTCTCAAAGGGTTAATAATCAACTTGTGTGGCTCTTGAGTTCCATAAGTTTGGCCACCCCTGATCTAGTCTATCTGTGTGTCTGTATTCACTGTGCTTTCTCACCTTTTTCCAGTAGGTGGTGCAATGATTATAGGTTAGTTTTCAGACAAGTGGTGTTCATGGATTTTTATGTGATCTATTTTAAACTTGATTGGAAAATAATGTAAAAATTAGTTTTTTGGTTTTTTTTTGAAAAAACAACCTTAAAACCGATGCACTTAAATGAAGAAAACAAGTACAGAAGTAGTTCAGATTAGTCAGACTTCTTTTACAAGACATTTGAAGCACTGTGAATGAATTTATTTACAAAAGGTCAGCTAGCCAGTGTACCATTCCTTTAAGGTCATCTCTTAAAAAAAACCAAACAAACAAAAAAACTTGTTTTATACTATTTTAGTTATTTTTACAATAACATTTTTATATTTATAGAGTGCTTACATAAGCACAAAGTGCCAGCTGGATGCAAGGCAGAAATACCACCAACCATTGCCTGTTAATTGAACAATAAAGCACCCTCCTCCCCTGTGCAAAAAAAGACAACATATAGACTGTTTCTTTGATTGTTTCCCCACAAAAGGCTCAGAAGGCAGGAGCCTGGAAGGGGAAGTTTTCCCCTGGCAAGGTGTGAGGAGAAGGGATTCCCAATGCCTAGCTCCAGCAAGATTGCCCCCGTGTGGAGAAGTGACCCCCACGTTCGGCTGGAGCGTGGATTGCCAGTGCAGGAAAGGAATTCCTGTGTAGGGCTGGACCCGCACTCCCCCAGCTAGGGACAGGGACCTCTGTGTGCCGGGGAAGGAACACTCACACGTGGCTGGGCTCCCGCTGGCTACACGCGGGGCAGGGAAGACCCTGTCCATGGCTCCAGCTCCTCCTGCCACACGCGGGGATGGGACCACCGCACATGGCAGGGCTCCCACTGGCTGCGCATGCGGGTGGGAATCCCTTGAATGGCAGGAGTCCAGCTGGCCATGCGCAGAGGAATGGAGCCCGTGTGTAGCAGGAAGCCCACTGGCTGTGGCGGGGGGAGATCCTGCCGTGCACAGGGGTCCATCTCCTGTGTGCAGCCAGCTGGGCTCCTGCCTCTTAGGGGATCTCTCTCCTGCACATGGCCAGCGGGGTTCCTTCCCCCATGTGTCAACAGCAGGATCCCAGCTGCATGCGGGGGTAGCAGCCATGTGCAGAGGTTCCTTACTTCATGCATGGCCATTGGGGCAGGGATGGAGCCACATGCAGGGGTTCCTTCCCCAGCACCAGGAGCATGGTTTCAGCCTGAGGAGGGGATCCCTTCCTCAGCAGTCAAGTGGGGCTGGAGCGCAGGCTGGGGTCCCTGTCCCCAGCCAGGGCATAGGAACCCCACTGCCCCCCCCCCCCGCCCACTCTGGCTGCTGGCCCCATGCACCCTGGAAGGAAGGTCAACCTGTGTCAATTCAAAATCTCGGTGAGTTTGAATTGACATGGCCACACTGGGTCAATTCAAACTACTGGGTTCAAATTGACCTGGACTTTGAAGTCAAATGAGGTTTGACCAATTCAAAGTCAGCTTTCATCAATTTGAACTGAAGAGTTTCTCAGTTCAAACTGAGGAAAACAAATGTGGCCATGCATTTAGTTAATTGAATTTGAACTGATTTTCATGAATTCAAATTCAATTCTAAGTGTAGACATACCCTTAGAGAAATCAATGGCTGTTATGTGCTTAAAATTTTTTGAAAATCCCCTTAGCTACCTTTCTGCATCCTTAGGTACCTAATACATTAAATGATGTGCCTCTAAGGTGCACAAACTTATGCATGTGCTTAATTTAAAAGACGTGTAGTCTCACCTAACTCATTCCATATACTCAAAGTTAGCTGCAAAGATGGGAAAATTTTATTTGGGAAAGGTACACTAAAAATACCCACATACCTTGTGCAAAAAGCAGACTAGAACTGTGGGTGTGTTTTAAAATTTGCTACTATATATCTGCTAATCGATTTAGAACTAATATGAGTACCACCTCTTCAACACTGGCTAATTAAAAAATAAACAGTTTATTAATTGATTACATTAAACTTGAGAAAATAGTAAACCTACAAATTAATCACTTCTTTTTCATTAAATCACATGCATTTGATGATCACAACAATTTGAATCTCAGAACTGAGAAACATGTCTCAATAACAATAGAGCAATTCCATATGTGGAAGCAGAAATGAGGCAGCTGGGTTGAACAACTTTGCCCAAAGGAACACAGATCTAAAGGATGGTGGTCCTCAGAATATGAGCTTTCTAAGGTGATGTCTATACTTGTCAGTTAGTCTGGACTAAGCAAGTTTAGTCTGGACTAATTTAGTTCATGTCTGCACTAGCCTTTACCTCATTCGAACTAAGAAATTTTCTTAGTTCAAACTAACTACTTAGTTTGAATGGTTAGTTCCAACTGAGTACTTTTTGAACTACCTCTTCTGCCACTACACCTTAAAGTCTTTTTTCTTTTTTTTTTTTTTGCCTTTACCTAGTGGAGGACAGACAGAGATCTGCTCTGCCTTCTGTTGCTGCTGGAGCTCAAGTGTTTCTGCAACAGCATGTGTAACAGGTTATTGAATCAGATGACTTCAATATTAATCATAAAGAAAGCCACAGGCTCCCCACCCCGTGGCAAATACTCAGTCAAGATTATTGTCAACCAGGAATGGTCTCAGGGTCCCATACAGCCATCTTCAAGAACAGTAGCACAGCCATGCCTGTGAAAATTTATTAGCTCAGTTATGATAGTCTTGTCTTCTGACCTAATACAAAGTTGCCCCTCTCTTATTACTGTCCTTTTATATATTAATACAGACAGGTTATGTACAGTACTGAATTCTAGATATAATTAGTTATCGTTCTTGCAAAGTGTACCAAATAGTTTGAACAAAACATCCTCATCCATTAGCTTTTCATTCCGTCTTTACCTGACAATAACTCTGTGTGCTCCTGTACTATCCTATTAGGCTCTGTCTACACACACATCATTATTTTGAAATAAGTATTTCAAAATGGCTATGTCCACACACAAGCCCTTGTTTTGAAACAAGCCATTTTGAAACAAGCTGTTTCGAAATAAAGGCCTTATTTTGAAATGCCTTATTTCAAAGTAACAAAAAGCTATTTTGAAATAAGGAAAAAGGAGAGAATCAAAATAGCATGTCCACTGTGATATGCTAATTCGAAATAGGAGGGGGAGGGGGACGGAGGCCCTGTGCCCGCCCCCGGGCTTCTCTTGCCCCCCCACGCCCAGCAGGAGCTGCGGGGGGCAGGGGAAGCCCGGGGGTGGGGCATGCCCTGGGCTTGGGGGGCAGCCCCAGCCATCTTCCCCCCCTTCCCCTTGGGTGCGCAAAGGGGGCTGAGGCTCTCGCCCCCCCCTGCTCCCAGCAAGGGGTAGCAAGGGGGAAGCCGGCTGGGGCACCCTCTGACCCCCCTGCACCCCACTCAGCACCCTGGCCAAGGTGCTGATCCCTGGCCAGGGTGCTGGGGGGGGGTTGGACCTTCCCCCCAGGGTGCTATGCACCCTGGGAAGAAGGTCCCTGTTATTTCAAAACAAGGATTGTTTTGAAATAACATGTCCAAATGGCTTATTTTGAAACAACTGGTTTCAAAGTAATCCTCCTTTTGAAAGCAAAGTGGTTTAAGCTGTTTCAAAAGGAGGGCTCTTGTTTCGAAATGAGGAGCTCCCTCCTTTTGAAACAAGAAAACATTGTGTGGACATAGGGACTTTTATTTTGAAACAACCTGTGTTGTTTCGAATAAAAGCCCTGTGTGGACATACCCAATTAGTTATTTCAAAATAAAGTCCTTATTTCAAAATAAATTAATTTGAATTAAGAAAATGTTAATTTGAATTAAGGGAAAGCCTGCTATCGAAACGGCTGTTATTTCAAAATGGTTATTTCAAAATAAGGTCGTTTGGACATGTTGTTTCAAAACAGTTGTTTCAAAGCAATGCCATTGTTTCAAAAGAACATAACAGATCCTGTCATTTCAAAATAAGAAAACATTATGTGGGCCTAATCTCTTTTATTTCAAAATAACCAGTCTTATTTTGAAATAAAAGATATGTGTAGACATACTCTTAGAGGTGTATTCATATGGTTAGCTGGCACTTTTGGTTCACATCCTATTCAGGTCCATACTATAAGCTATTCCTAGGATTCCAGCAAGGACTAAACCAGTGGTTCACAACCTGTGGCCTGAGGGGATATTCAAAGTAGTCTGCAGCTCCCCTCCTGCAGACTACAAAACTGCTACCTAATGACCCAGGTGGAGCACATTTCTGTGACGCTACAAGAGCAGTCTAGGCAAACTTCTTGCTGCAGCCACGGGGTTGGGTAATCAGTACACCCCTTGCCCCTATCTGTAGCAGAGAGCATGTTAAAGCAATCCACTGAGGTTCATAGTTGCTGGGGTCCCTGCTGGGGACAGAAGGAGGCAGGGGAGCACTAATCTCCTGTCCTTCTGGCTGCAGAAGAAAGCCACTGCCTAGGGAGCAAGGTGGAGCACACAGGTCTACAGGACAAACACAGTTTTCCTCCAGGCAGCCTTTTTGCTGAAATCCTTCCATCTGGCTGCAGTAGGGAGGTTGGAGGTGGGGGTTATAGGCAGAGATTGGTATTTTCAAAAGGGATAGCCGTGTTAGTCTAGTCCAGTAAAAAAAACAAGGAGTTGTGTGGCATTTTAAGACTAACAGATTTATTGGTATCCCTTCAGGATTGTAGAAATGATACCTGTGACAATCAAGCCAAAAAGGCTGGGAACCACTGACCTACCCATTTTACTAATATCTCTTCTTCTTTGGTGTGTTAGCATAGTACTGGGGTACAGGGCACACAAATGGCTCTTTGACCATTTCTGAAACAGTTCATGTAACAAACTAGTTTACCCTATGGAATGTGGATTCACTAATATAGGTCTGATTGAAGTGAACTGTTTTTGGAGTTGATGTGAGCTGTTTTTTTGTTGTTTTGTTTTGTTTTCCTTTTATTAAATAAATCTCTTACACAGCTGGTGAAATTTTATTCAGGAAATGTACATTAAAAATACACACATACCTTATGCAAATAGTGGAATAGAACTGTGGGTGTGTTTTGTAATTGCTACTGTGTAACTGAAAATCTTTCATAAATAACCCTATCAATTTTAATACATTTGGAATTAAGAATGATACTGTGAATGTGAAGGTGGGTTCATTAATTATTGATGCTATGGAATATTTGTACTTTGACTTTTGTCATAAAAGACAAACTCAGCCTGGTATGTTTTCCCTTAGTGTGTTAGAAAAACAAGTAGTAAATGACTGCTCACATAGCTGTGATAAATCAGTAAACTGCATTGCTAAGAGAAATTGGCATTTGTATAAATAGCCTTTACAAAGTCAGCATACCCTCTGAGTGCTCTCCAATAAATATCTCCTTTGTAGAATTATTTTTTACTAGAACTTTGATTTCTCACTTTAAAACTGTATTTTAGAGCTTGCCTCAACATGTGGATTTACCACAAGCAGCACAGATTGTTCAACAATTTATTTGATTTCAACATTTTGTAATATATTAAATACACTAGGTCCATCAAGTAACCAGGTTCCAAAGAAAAAGCCATGTTAGTCTACTTCAGCAAAACAAACAAGGGGTATGCCTACACTGGAACCTTAGGTCAACTTAAGGAAGCTTAAGTTGACCTACAGATCCCCATGGCCACACTGGGCTTTTATTAAGTTGACTTAAGTGGTTCCTTATGTCAGCTTAATAACACCAACTCTTAAGGTCAAATGAAGTCTTAAGTCGATTTTATTAAGTCGACTTAAGCCATTGTAGATTGGGAATATCCCTTAAATTGACTTAATTGGCCTCCAGGCCTCCTCCCAGAGTTCCTGGCCACCAAGAAGAGTTGACTTAGATCCTGCCAGTGTGAACACAGGTATTCAACAGGAGTTTTCAGTGTGGATGCTCTATGTCAACTTAACAAGGTCAACTTTAAATTGACTTGAAGTTGACCTTGTTAAATTGATTTAACAGAGCCTCCAGAGTAGATACACCCAAGGCAGGGGCGCGCTGCCTTGGGGAGGGACCTGGGCACAGCCCCCTGGCCACAGGCCATGCCCCCTGGCCGGGGTCAGGGCTGGAAGCCACCGCTGGCAGCTGGGCCCCACATCCCCAGCTGGGGCCGGGGCCAGAGCAGCCACCGCTGCTGCGGGTGGCTGAGCCCCCAGATCCCTGGGTGGAGAGGGGGCCAGGAGCAGCCTCCACGGTCAAGTCCTGCATCCCCAGCTGGGGACAGGGCTGCTGCAGCCATGGGCAACTGGGCCCTGGATCTCTGGCCTGATAGGGCCGGAGTCTGGGGAGGGGCTGCCAGACCCGGGGCACCAGCACTGGGATTCAGGGCACTTGCCCCATGTGCCCAGCACCAGCAACACCCCTGACCCAAGGAGTCCTGCGGCACTTAGAAATTAACACATTTATTGATTGCATGAGCTTAAGTGGGAGAAAATCCCACTTTGTCAGATGCTTTGAAGATGGGGGACTGTAAGTGGGATTTTCTCTCATGAGAGCTCATGCAATAAATAGATTTGTTAGTTTTTAAGTACCATAGTATTGCTTCCTTGTTTTTTTTTTTTTTTTTTTTTTTTTTTGGTTTTCCCTGTCATTTGTACCTGGAAGCTTCCCAAAGACCATTACTATATGTTGTACAGCTCCTCAAAATATTACCATATATCATTGCATATATCATTGCTGAGATTTATGCTCCTGAAAATTGGCTTCAAAACAGGCATTTAGCTTATACATAGGATAATTCAGTAAACCGTCCCACCCCAGCAGTTTCACTAACCATGCTGCAGGCTGGATCCCCAGAGTGGCTGGAGCCATCATCTTGGGCAGTCAGCCTGGGCTGGGGCTGTAATAAGCCCCTGGCATCTGGAGCGGCCAGGTAAGGGGGCCCAAGGGGGGGGGGTCAGCCTGGGTATGGGGGGTGGTCAGGGACACCAGGGAAGCAGTGGCAAGGCTCAAGGAGTCTGAGGAAAGCAGCAACAGTGTGCAGGAGCTAGGGAGAGGTCAGAGAGTCTAGGAAAAGTGGCAGGAGGGCACAGGGGTTTCAGGGAGACCGGGGAAGTGGTGACAGGGCCTGGGGATTTGAGGGGGTACTTGGGGTCCAGGAAAAGCAGCAGCGGGGATTTGGGGGTGTGGGGGAAAGAGGTGAAGAGGGCATTGGAGAACAGGGGGGCAACAGCAGGGAACTGAGAAGGTGGCAGTGAGCAGAGGGGCAACAGGAGGAGCAGAGACAGCGGGGAGCCAAAAGGAGAAGCAGAGAGAGTGGGGGGAAGCAAGAGGAGCAGGGGCCAGCAGTGAGAAATGGAGAGAGCAGGGGGGCAGCTGAAGGACCGGGGAGGGGGGGCAGCAGGAGGAGCAGAGGGCTGTGGGAGGCAGCAGAAGAAGCAGAGAGAGCAGGGGGCAGCAGGAAGAGCAGGGGATAGTAGTGGGAGCAGAGGGACAGGAGTGAGGAATGGATAGAGGCAGGGGCAAGGGAAAAGCAGCAATAGCAGGGATTTGGGGGTTAGGGATGCTGTCAGGAACTCCAGAAGAAACTCATAGCACTCAGTGGGGGAGGGTTAGGGGCAAAGCCAAAAGAGGGGCTCGTCTTATACACAAGTCACCCATTTTTGCCCCTTTTTGGGCTCAGAATTGGGGGATCAGTTTAGGCACAGATTGGCTTATACCCAAGTATATACAATATTTCCTTAGTTTGTTTATTGTTTGTTGATATCCTTAATTATTTACCTGTGCCTGTCTTTAACTGCTGACATCTTCTTCTCATATGTCTCACACACCCACCTGATCTTGTAATACAAATCCTGTGTCTCATTTCTCTTTACATATTCTTCTGCTTCCTTACATAGCTCGCTATCCTGTTGTTGTTGTTTCTCCTCACATTTTGTTTTATCTCTTTTGTAAGTCTGTTGTAGTCAGCTTTTAAACATGTCTTCCTTTTTATTTCTCTTTATTTCTTATGACTGTCAGTCAACTGCAGCACATCATCCATTATCCACTTTGGTTTCTTTAGCTGTGTTCACACGCACAGGGTTATTTCGAAACAAGTTGTGTCGAAACAACTTGTTTCGAAACAACACCTTATTTCGAAATATCTTATTTCTACTTAACAAAATGTTAATTCAAAATAAGAAAAAAAGCGGGAAACGAAATAGCAAGTTCACTGTGTGAACATGCTATTTCGTTACCCCTGGGGGTGAGCCGCTGCTGGCTCACCCTGCAGCCCCAGAAAGGGGGCTGCAGGCACCAGCAGCGGGTGAGCCGCTGCGGGGTGGCTCAGCCCCCCCCGCCAGAGCTGCCCTCAGACCCCACCAGAGGGTCGGGGGCGCGGGGCTGAGCCGCCAGCCCGGGCTGCTCCCCC
>ML681993.1:42770767-42781825 GCA_007922195.1 Podocnemis expansa | reverse complement strand
CGGGGTTGGGGGAGAAGCCCAGGGCTGAGCCCCGCCGGTGCCTGCAGCCCCCCTTTGCAGGCACCCGGGGAGCAGCGCCGGGCAGCGCTGACCCCCGCCAGTGCCTGCTGGCCAGGGGACAGCCCTCAGCACCCTGGCCAAGGTGCTGAGTGTTCCCTGGCAAGGGTGCTGAGGTGGCAGCCCTTTAAATGTTGTTTCGGAACCTATTGTTCTGAAACAACATGTTCACATGCGTTGTTTCGAAACAAGCGCTTCGAAACAAGGTTGTTTGGTCCCCAAATGGGGTTTAACTTGTTTCGAAACAACACAGTTGTTTCGAAACAAGGGCTTCCCCTTGTTTCAAAACAACTGTGCGTCGTGTGAACATGTTTTTTTTTGTTTCGAAACAATGAGGTTGTTTCGAAACAAAAGTGCCGTGTGAACACAGCCTTTGTTTTGGACCTGTACCCAATCCTTTCTCAGCTGCTGTCATAATTTTACACTCTACCATGCCTGTTCGGTGATCAGATCTTCTTTTACCAGAGATTTGATGATTTGCTGCATGACTTTTTAGTTTTCTTTCCTGATACTTGACTCTTCTAAATCATTCATGTCATCAATCTTAATTCTAGATACATTTTTCAGAAGCTTCCAAAATCAACCTTATCGACTCCAACACAGTCTTGATCACTGTTCCCTCTAAGGCTATGTTCACACACAGGGGGTTATTTCGATACAAGTTGTTTTGATACAAGTTCTATCGAAACAACATCTTATTTTGAAATAAGTTAATTCAAATTAACAGTTTGTTAATTCGAATTAAGGAAAAAAGCTCAAAGCGAAATAGCATGTTCAAACAACAGTTATTTCGAAACGAGTCACTGTTGTTTTGAAACAACATGTTCAGACGGCATTGTTTCAAAACAATCATTTCGAAACAACGTTGTTTTGTCCCCACATTGGGTTTAAGTTGTTTCGAAACAATGCCATTGTTTCAAAACAATGGTGCATCGTGTGAACATGGCCTTTCTTATTTTGAAACAACCTCTGTTGTTTCGAAATAAGACTGTTGTGTGAACACACTGTAAGGTGTGGATGTGTGCACCTGCGCACAACTTTTCCGGCACCAGCACACACACATTGGCTGGCAGTGGAGGGCAACAGGGCTCGGTAGCTGAGATCTGAGTAGCTGGCCAGCGAGGATGCACTGTCACCTCCCAAAACCCCACAGTGAGTGCTGTCTCTGAGCCTGAGCCTCTTGCAGCAGCGCCAGGCTGGAAAAGAAAGAAAGAAAGAAAGACCAGCTACCACAAGAGGCTCGGGCTCAGAGACAGCGTTCACTGTGGGGTTTTGGGAGCTGACTGTGTCTCACAGTTGGCCAGCATCTCGGATTTCAGCTGCTGAGCTGAGCAGAGCAGTGACTGCAGGGAGTCCTCGGGGAGGAGGTGGAGCCTGCCTTCTGCTTTCTTTTCTCTTCATTTCTCTTCTTTCCATCTCTCTTTTTTCTTTCTCTTCTTTCTCTTTCCTTTCTTCTTTCCTTTTTTCTCTTTTCCTTCCCTTTTTCCTTTTCCCTTTCTCTTTCTCTTTGTCTTCCTTCCTTCTTCTCTTCTCACTTCCCTTCCTTTTCTTTTTTTCTTTCTCATTCTCTTCCTTCTTTTCTTGTTTCCTTTCTTCTTTCTTCTCTCATTTCTCTCTTTTCCTTCCTTTTCTCTTTTCTCCTTTTTTCTTTCTCTTCCTTCCTTCTCTTTCTCTTCTCACTTCTCTTCCTTCTTTCTTTTCTTTTTTCTTTCTTGTCTCCTGCCTACCTTCCTTTCTTTGTCTCTTTCCTCTTTCCTCCTTCTCTTTTCCTTCCTTTTCTCTTTCTCCTATTTTTTTTCTTTCTCTTCATTTCTTCTCTTTCTCTTCCTTTCTCTTTTTATATTTTTTCTTTCTTTCTTCTCTCTTCCCTTCTTTCTTCCTCTTCCTTTGTCATCCTCCTTCTTTCTTTCCTTCTCCTCATTAAAAAAAAAAAAACTTTAAAAATTAATTTAATTAAAAAGCTTTCTAAAATTAAATTTCAAATAAAAATTCACAAAAAACAATTAATTAAACCCAATTAATTAATTCTATTTACAATAAACATATTTTAATACATAGGCCTATTTTAATTTTAAAAAAAACACATTTTGAAACAGGCCTATTTTGTACAAAAGAAGCAAGGAGTCTTGTGGCACTCAAAGACTAACAGATTTATTTATCTCCTGAGCTTTCATGAGCAAAATGCCACTTTGTCAGGTGCTTTGAAGTTCAGGAAATTTACAGAAAGGGATGAAAATAAATGGAAGGGAGTGTAAGACATGGGATCAGGTCATATAGTAACAGCAAATCAGAGCAGTTGTTAAGATTCAAACACTGGGAAACAGCGCATAGACAAGGGTGAAGTCAAATCACCTGTTGTAATTGGAAAAGAATCTCTAGTCGTGATTTAATCCTGCTTTCACACAATCAAATCTGCATATCAATTCTAATCCAGTTGTTTCTCTTTGAAGCCTTGACTCACTGGACTCACAAGTTACCATAAGGCAAAATTTCTGCTCACAAACTAAAACTTTTGCTTATGCCATCCCAGTCCTTAGAAAGAACATTGCTCTGGGACCATTAAGACAGTTTAAATGCTGTAAGTGATAACTAGCTGGCCTCCCTGTGAACTGCAACTCTGCATGAGAACACAGGAGTTGAGGGTATGAGGCAGAAATGTGACAACTAGGATCCAGATTGAATATGACTTTGGTCTTGGGTTATATGAAAGCCATGAATTAGTTTCTTTTGATTGTATAGCAATTTGGGTAAATGGTAATTAACTTTGGTGTTGTATTAATAAAAACAACTTTAAATAACAACTTTTATTAATATTTCATTGTTCTAGATTTTTCAATATTTTTTGTCGCATGAGTTTGCACACAAATTTTATTCAGAAAAAGTTTTGCACACGGGTTGAAAATTTTGCACACAAGCCACCAAACCTTAGCAGGAACATTGGCTGATGATCTGCTAATATTGTTACCCCCAAAAAATTGATCCCTAAAATCTAATCACTGATTTACTAATTTCCAGACTGTCCAGCAGTCTAGGCTTTAAATTTGCAATTTTAAATGGGGTGACTCACATAAGGTCTTTTTGACTAAACGGACAAATATCCGCACCTTGGGGTAAATGTCCCAAGTGGGGATTACGGCTACAGCCCACCAATCAAGCACAGACCCCAAAACAACAAGGATTTAGAGCCAATAACTCATTGCAATCAAAAGCGGCTTTATTATAGTATCTATGGTAAGCAATGAATAAAGCGGGTCTGTCTCTTTAAGAAAAACCTCTGCTTAACATTGATCTTCATACTTCAAAAGTTACTATAGGCAATTACAATATAAAGACACTACTTAACTTATAACTATGACATAAGGTACTTAAAGGTCTATAGGTACAATTAAAACATAAAAGGCAACATTTATACAATTAAAAACATAAAGGCAACACTTAACTTATAACTATAACATAAAGACAATAAGGTATTTAAAAGAACATTCAGCGAGTGAGGGCCAGTCACTGGCTGAATGGAGAGATCTCAGTTCTTACTGCTACTCCTTAAGGTCTTAATCTGGGCTACTGTCTCACTTATCTTAAGCAATTTGCTCTTAAAGGTTACTTTGTAAGGCTTTCGATTTCCCCGGTTGCTGCTCCCTATGGGTATTCCTTCCCTCCTTGGGGCCCTTTTTCTTACCCCAAAATCAGGAAAATAGGGTGTCCAGAGGTAAAGACAGGCAGGCCAAGGGTGTCTGGGCAGGGAACAGGTGCGGTGTTACTCTTCAGGCCTTGCTTGGCTCTGGGCTGGTCGCCGTGGAGACCGGAACTCAGGCAGGGCTCAGCGGCAGGCAGGTGTAGTTGCTAAGCGATCAGAGCTCAGGCTTGGAACATTCGGAGGATCACTGGTGCAGTCGTTGGGAGCCAGGAGTCGTGGCGTGGCTCATAAGTTAAAGGCAGGACTGAGTTATCTGCTTACTCATGAGATTTATTGGAAGCCCTTTTTGAGACTGAGCACAGAGACTCAGCTCAAGGACAATGTCCTGAGTCACCGCTCAGAGACAAAGCCCCTTTTGCATCTCAGAGACTAAGTCAGAAACTCCACTCTCAGAGATTGAGTTAAAAACCCAGCTCTCAGAAACTCAGTCCAAAACTGAGCTCCCAGGCTTCCACTAGAGACGATGTTACTCTCTCTAGGGCTGAATGTGAGTGTGGCTCCTAGTGCAGTGGGAACATAGCCAGAGGCCAGTGGAACCCAGTAAGGAGTGGGAGAGATCTCCGTAGAGCTGCTCTCTGCACTGCCTTTTATTTGCTGTTCTGCCATTCCCAGTTTCTTCTTGACCAGTCACAAAGGTATGAGTTCATCTTCATCCATTTGGAAAAGAGTGACTTCACTGTCCACCTGCACAGTGCATGCACAATGCATGACAAAAATCAATATTTTTGATGGGTCCTTTTGACAGGAGGTGGACACCTTAGAATACTTGATGGGAGGGGGACTGAGTGAGTTCAAAAGTTCAGAATCTTCCTCCATCTTGACCTACTTAGATATCTGTTGAATCTGCTGCTGGAAATATACCATCTACCTATGGAATCTGCTAACCCTATGATCTCTCCATTTTTTCTTGCTGAATGCCCTTTTATTTATTTATTTCTGTATTTATTTCTGTATTTATTTCTGTATTTATTTCTGTATTTATTTATTTTAAAACATTGTTAGATGGTTGATTTATGAATTCTTTACCCTTAATTAGTGCATATTATGCTGTTTTTCAGCTTTGCCATAAAACTTCTGCTAAATTGCCCTGCCATTTTTCTACTCATATGTGTTCTTGTATTTTCTATTATTTTTATTTATTTACTTATTTGTTTGTTTCTCTGTAATACTAAAGAGATGGCAATAATCTCAGGCTACAATATGATCTGAATATCAATAGTGATCACAAATGATCTGAACAACAGCACACTTGATTTCCATCTGTTATTTGCAAGTGCAAAGGATATAATGTTATTATTTGCTGATCAGATGATATCCAGGTCCCCTTTTTCTGAAGCTTTCTTTGTTGAAATAATGTATTTGTTTCCACCAGGTTGTTACTTAGAAACTTGCTCTTCTGTGTTTTTTCTTTCAGTCTAAACCTGTCTATTGCTGAACCCAAGAAATTCCAGTCAGATCCTGCTTTTGAATTAAAATCTCCTATCATCAATAATACGTCTTGCTTTGAAAGTTCCTGTATTCCTTTCTGTACATCATGATAAAACTTGTCAGTTTCTTCCCTGGGCACTTCTGAAGTTGAAACATATGTTTTTCCTATTTTTAATGCACCATATGTGAGTCTGAATCTTATCTTCAACATACAAGAAGATATTGGGTTAAATACCAGAAGAGACTGACTTACCTTCAGGGCTAATTTCCGAAAATCAAGGAAATTAGTTAGGGAAGTGGACTGGACTGAAGAACTCATGAATGTAAAGGTGGAAGAGGCTTGGAGTTGCTTTAAGTGAAAGCTACAGGAACTATCCAAAGCCAGCACTCTAAGGAAGTAGGTTAAAAATCAGGCAAGAGCTGTAGACCAAGCTGGATGAGCATCTCGGAGAGGTGATAAGGAAGAAACATGAAGCCTAGAAGGCAGGGGTGTCACTGCCCTGGGGAGGGATCCAGGGCACAGCCCAGAGTCCCGGCCCCCTGGCCCACAGGCCACAACCCCTGGCCCACAGACCATGCCCCCTGGCACAGACCATGCCCCCAGCCGGGGACGGGGATAGAAGTGTCCGCGGATGGCTAGGCTGGGGACAGGGCTGGAGCAGCTGCCACTGATGTGGGCAGCCGAGCACCAGATCCCCGACTGGGGATGGGGCTGCCGTGGCCGTGGATGGCTGTGCCCCAGATCCCCCACCGGGGAAGGGGCTACCATGGCCACGGCCATGGGCAGCTGGGCCCCAGATCCCCGGCTGGGGATGGGGCCAGGAGTGGCCTCTATGGTCAAGCCCCGGATCCCCAGCTGGGGACGGGCTGCCACAGCCAGGGACGGCTGGGCCCCAGATCTCCCGCCCAATCGGGCTGGAGACCGGGAAGGGCTGCCAGACCTGGGGCACCAGTGCTGGGATTCGGGGCATGTGCCCCGGGTGCCCAGCACCAGCGATGTCCCTGCTAGAAGGAGTGGAAGATGGGAGGGGTCACCAAGGAAAGCTACTTTTTGGAGGTCAGAAGATGTAGAGATAAAATGAGAAAGGCAAAAAGTCAAGCAGAGTTGGACCTAAAAAAGGGAATTAAAGCCAATAAATAGTAAAAGGTTTCTTTGCCATGTGAGTGGGAAGAAAATAGAGAAAGATGTGGGACCGCTAAACACTGAAGATGGAGTGAAGGTCAAGGATAATCTTGGCATGGCCGAATATCTAAATAAGTACTTTGCCAGCATTTTTAATGATGGTAATGATGAGCTTGCGGATACAAAGTAGGGTAGCTAATGTGAATGAGGTCACAGAAGAGGAAATGGCCATATCTTAGGTAGAAGCCAAACTTGAGCTGCTTGATGGGACTAAATCAGGGGGCCCAGATATTCTCCATCTGAGTATATTAAAGGAATGGGTACATGAAGTTTCCAGTCCCTTAGAGAGGATTTTCAATGAATCTGTAAACTCAGGGTTTATACTGTATGACTGGAGAATTGCTAATGTAGTTCTTACTTTCAAAAAAGGGATTAATAGTGACCCAGGTAACTACAGGTCTGTTAGGACTTTGAAAAAAAAAATTGAAGGAGAAAATACTTAAGGATATTGAGGTTAACGGTAACTGGGATAAAATACAACATGGGTTTACAAAAGTTTGATCATGCAAGACCAACCTGATCTTTTTTAAGAGGATACAGATTTTTTTATGGATAAAAGGAATGCAGTGGACCTAATTTACTTAGATTTCAGCAAAGCATTTGATACAGTTCAACTCAAGGAATTATTTTTAAGTTATTAAAGATGGGGATTAATATGAGTATACTAAGGTGAATAAAGAACTGGTTGAAGGGGAGGCTACAGCAGGTCATATGAAGTCAAGTTGTGAACTGTCAACCTGGAGAGAGGTTACTAGTGGAATTCCTCAGGGATCAGTGTTGGGACCAATCTTATTTAACATTTTTGTTACTGACTTTGACACAAAAAGTGGGAATGTGTTAATTTACTTTGTGGATGACACCAAGTTGGGAGGTACTGCCAGTACAGAGAAGGATCGAGATATCATACAGAAATGTCTGGATGACCTTGTCAAATGGAGTTTTAGGAATAATGGGAAGTGTAGTCATTCACTGAGGGACAAATAACAAGAATTTTCCCCCCTATAACTTGAGGAAACATCAGCTGGAAGAGATAGATGAGGAGAAGGACCCAGGAGTTGATCACAGGACGACTATGCGCTGCCAATGTGATGTGGCCACAAAAAAAAGGTCATTCAGTCCCAAGATACATCAGAAGAGGCATTTTACATAGACGTGGGGAAGTGTTAGTGTCATTAGTGTTAGTGACACTGGTGAAACTCCACCTGGAAAATTGCTGGCAGTTCTGGTCCCCTGTATTTTAAAAAAAAAAAAAAAAAAAAAAAAAAAAGATGAATTCAGATGGGAACAGGTGCAGAGAAAGGCTAGAAGGATGATCCACAGAATAGAAATCCTGCCTTAGGAAAGGAGACTTAAGGAGCACTGCTTGTTTAGCCTAACCAAAAGAAGGCTGAAAGGATATATGATAGCTGTCTATAAATATATCAAAGGGACAAACACCAGGGAGGGACAGGAATTAATTGAATACAGCACCAATGTGGACACAAGAACAAATGGATGCAAACTGTCCACTAGGAAATGTAAACTTGAAATTAGACACAGGTTTGCAACTATCAGAGAAGTTAAGTTCTGGAATAGCCTTTGAAAGGGAGTTGTGCGGGCAAAAACCATAACTGCCTTCAAAACAGAGTTTGATAGATTTATGGAAGGGAAGATGTGACGGGACAGCCTAATTTGGAAACTCATTGAACTTTAAGCGCTAGTTGTGGATATTCCAGTGGCCAAAGAAGGAAGGGTAGATGAGCTGGGTTCTGAGTTATTACAGAGAATTCTTTCTTGGGTGACTGGGTAGAGGGACTTACCTACATACTTAGGGTTTAACTGATCACCATATTTGGGGTCAGGATACAAATTTCTCCTACAGCAAATTGGCTGGACATGGGGGGGGAGTCACCTTCCTCCATAGCACTGGGATAGCTCACATGCTGGTGGATTCTCTGTATTTTAAAGTATTTAAATTATGAATTGAGGTCTTTAATAATTTAGTCATAAGTTAGAGGCTTATTGTAGGAGTGGATGGTGAGGTTCAGTGGCCTGCACCAGGCAGGAGGTCAGACTAGAATGTAGTCATCAGATGATTATACTGATCCTTTCTGACCGTTGAGCTCACTAGTTATTTCAAATTAAGGAACACTCACTAGTTATTTCACTAGTTAGTTCACTAGTTACACTCACTAGTTATTTCAGATTAAGTAGCCCTAATTTGAAATAACCTACTTCCTAGCCATGGAGGGATTTCATTAAATTGAATTAAGCATTTCTTAATTTGAGATGAGGAAGTGCTAATTTGACTTAATAAAACCTCCTTTTACTTTGAATTAATTCTTAATTCAAAGTTATTATTTTGAAGTAACCCTATTTTGGCCAAGGAATGGGCTTACTTCAAATTAAATGAGCTTCCTGGCTGGGAGCAAGGTAGCCCCACCTGGCTACCTGGCAGAAAGTAGCTGTGTGTCACTCCCTTTTGATGGGGAATGAGGCATAGCTTCCTTGGCTCCCTTCTCACCAGACCCATGGCTCCCTTCTCCCTGGGACCTGTGCATGCATACCTCAGACAGGGAGCCATCCACCCACACAGGGGAGCCCTGACAAGGCTTTTCTGTCTGGGGAGCCACTGCCCACACACACAGGGGAGCCAAGAAGTGGCCACTAGAGCTCCCTGGAGAAGGGAGAATGAGAGGTTCCCCTGTTCCAGAAGCACCAGGGAAGACAGCTGCTGGGAGCCTGATCTGGCCTCCAGCCTTTTGCCACACGCTGTGGGAACTAGGAGCTGAAACAGTCTGGCTCCTAGCTGCTTGCACCATGGCCAGGTGGCTGGGAGCCTGGTCAGTTTCACAGGCTCAGAGTTTGGGAAATATGCCACCCCTCCACCTGCTTGTGTTGTGGCGCAAGCAGCTCAGAGCAGATCAGGCTCCCAGCCGGCCCCTAGTCCCCTCGAGCTTTGGAGAGGGGCTGGTTCCTAGCTCCCTCAAGTTTCAGAGGGGGGCTCCCAGCTGGCTCCTAGCCCTCTCAAGCTTCAGATCAGGCATGCTGGCATACTGGGAATTCACCCCATGGGGGATCCTACTGGCCAGGCAGGGAATGCAACCCACCAGCTGGGGACTCCCATTGTCTGGGGAGCACCAGTGGCTGTCTTCATTGGCACTCCCCAGACAGGTGAACTTGTGGGGCTCTCCTCTCCGGGAAGCACTGGAGACAGAGACGCTCTTAGAGGGGCGCCTAGAGGGGCAGGGCCCAGGGTGAATCGCCGTCTGTGGGGCCCCTTCCACCACCACCCCACACTGGGGGCGGGGCTGACTGGATCAGGGAGAGGCAGACCCCTGTGTTCCCCCCCATGCCAGGGACCAGGCGAGTGGGCAAAAGGGTGGTCCACCACAGCAGCGCTGCTGGTCCACCCCCCTGTCACACATACTGTGTCACAAACCTGTACCGAGCTGAACACAGTTAAGACCTATGGTTTTTTGACTACTTTACTGTTGGATGTTCATATACCAACACACCAAAGGACTTTCAAAGAGTAGGAGCAATTACAACAGTTTACCTTCCTACTACCATTGTTTCTCAAAATGCAACTACCTGCCTCAGAGATTGGCCTTGAAAACCAAATACAATCTGAGTCAGCCAAGTATACCCTCAGAATTGGAACATGTCAGAAGTAATATATGAACTGATGTTGTTGCAGTCTATAGTTTTCATCATTTTTTTCTTGAAAAGAAAATACACATTATGGTGTTCCTTCCCTTGCAGAAAGGTTATCCCACAGATTTATGAAGCATCATTGCCAAGTCATGCAAGTGCTCAAAAGGACAGAAGGTCATCATATTTGACTGATATGTGAATAAGTGATAAAACATTTTATCATATGCCCATAGGCAATTTTATAGTGTAATATCTCTGCAATAATCAACCTCATGACTAGCCACCAGACATTGAAAAAGAATACACATTTTAATAAAAAAGTCTTTAGAAACAAGGCTACATTTAAATTCAGTTAATGCATTATAGAAAACAAAGCAAGGGTTGTTTGTAACAATTGTTAAGTCACTTATGAAAAGTTGTTTGGTTGTTTATTTCACATAATGACATAGACATAGTATGGTTTACAAGCATGAAGGTTTTTATGCTCAGCTAGTGTAAATCACAATAGCTCCATCTACTTGAAGGAGCTGTGTTGATTTACACCTGATGAGAATCTGGCCTTAAGAATTCTGATGTCGCAAACTAGAATCCACATACTTTGTAACAACAACACTACAACAATAACAGAAACCTGGGTAAATTTATATAATTGAAATGCCAAGTGTCTCAATAAATAATTTAATTTAATATAAATGAAATAAAAAGAGAAAAAAAAAACAGGTTTTCCAAACACACATAATACAGATAGGTGATTTCTGGGTTGTGATTTGTACACATAGATATGAGTGTGTGCAGAATCCAGTTTGTGCCTATATATCAGGCATATCATGAAGTGGTATTGCTTTGTGGTTGGTATCGTATTAATGAAAAAAAAAAACCCTAACATTCTTTGTGATAGCCACTGATTTTAATGTTGTTTAAGAGCTGTGTAGTCATGCTAAACTACATCATAGCAATTTAGCATAACAATCACTGATAAACTGATATGATAATTATTTTGCACAACACATTTATATTATATTATATTATATTATATTATATTATATTATATTATATT
>ML681993.1:42741943-42770757 GCA_007922195.1 Podocnemis expansa | reverse complement strand
TTATATTATATTATATTATATTATATTATATTATATTATATTATATTATATTATATTAATCAGGGACACATCATTCAAATGCTCATTTGACTAACCAATGGAGATGCCATCAGAGAAACAGAACAGACAGCTCAGCTGGGAGCAGTTGAAGTTTACCTTGTGCTACCATATCTCTTCTTTCTCTCTCCTCACAGGCTTGTTTTCACCATACAGGGGATGCTGCTTCTTTTTTTCTCACTTCTTTCTGTTTCTGGAGGTATAGCTATAGGAGAGTGAGAATACTACATCTGGGGCCAAAACTCCACCCTTTATCCAATCTACTGCTGCCATTGCTACAAAGTAACTAACTGGCTCTTATTTGGTTGCAGGGTAGTGTGTGGTAGGTTCTTACAGATTACCTATTTTGTGCTTCCTCCTTCAGCCCCATACTCTGGTGATGCCTATAGTTAGGCTGATTGCCAGTTTTGGTGTCTGGGATTTGGTGCAGGTATTTTTCCCATATGGGAAGGAAAAACTGTTATGTGGATAACATCCATCATTCTAAGGATCTGGTTTGGCAGTTAAATTGCAATTCTCAGAATTTTGACAGGTTCCATTCGGGTTGGAAGAATTAGAAAGCAATCGATTGAGATTCCTGTAACCTGGTGGACTTCCTGAAAATTGGTCCTAACCATGGCAGTTCATGATTTCGTTATATTTTATACCTCTTGTATACCCCTTCATCTTAACTCTCTGCTGTGGGGACCAGGAGTTGGTTGGGGCACTGGTTTCCAGACAGTAAACCTGCGAAGGACTGAGGGTAAGAGAGCGCAAGGACTTTGCGCTCATACCTAGGTTACTGTTTACTGAAACTCCTTGTGTCAGTTCTGATGCATCTAAACAATAGTTGTATGGTAATCCAGATAGGTAACATTTTAAATAAACTTGCAGTTTGTGCATTCAACTAAATTATAGTGTCTGTGTCCACTTCCTTCTGTGTTCAGTAAATTATGCATTGTTAAATGATTACAAGTGTCAGAAAATACAAGAAAAAGTGAAGTTTGTGCTTGACTTCCAGAGGGAATTACCTTTCCTGTAAGTGCTGTTGCATGCTTCCCCACATGATTGCTACCAGAAATAAGTGAAGAGATATTTGTACCTATGCAGGCCCAGATTCTCCACCCCCTCATTCCCTCCATCCTACCCATGCAGGGAATACAGAAAGGGGAGAACCATTATGCACCATAATTTTGTAATCCCTATGAGGGATAGAATTCCCTGCATGGGGAAGAATGAGTCTGAAGTGTTGGGTGCTCTCCAGCCACCATTCTATGGTCAGCCCCCAAAGAGGTTCTGCATTCAGTTTAATACTGAGACAGTTGATGTTAACTTTGATGGCTATCCCTTCTGGGATATGCAGTAGGTATAATTCATATGGACTTCAGCGAGGCATTTAAGATCCCTCAGATTTGAGGCATTACAAGATAAATTATTACTAAAATTGGGAAAGATGGATATTGGTTCAGGAACTGTAAACTGGAAAAGAACTAATTGCAAGGAGAATGCAACTAGTTGTACTGAAAGGTGAAATATCAGATTGGAGTGAAGTTACTAACGGAGTTCCTCAAGAAATAGTTTTGGGCTCGATCTTATAAGATTTGTCTACTTATAAGAAGTAGAATTATGAGAACAAAATGTGCGGGTGACACAAAGTTAAGAGGTGTTGTCAATAAAGGAGAGGATTGGGACATTGTGTATGAAGATCTCAATGTTCTTGAGGTCTGGAGTGACAGAAATGGGATAAAATTCAGTAGTACAAAATCTAAGGTCATTAAATTAAAGTCTAATAATAAGAATTTTTGTTACAAGCTGGGGGATGGTGGTGTCATCATTTGAAAGAATTGGAGGGAGTAAAAGTGACTGCAAAAAAGGAAAATGCTGTCATAGACTATATATGAGGTCAGGCATTTCCAGCTGACCCTGAAAAGTTTTCATACCATTGTACAAGGAACTGTAAAGCCATACATATACAATTCTGGTGACCCATATTCAAGAAATATGAATTCAAACTGGAATAGGTACAGGGAAAAGTTACTTGGATGATCAAAGGATGTGGAGGTTAACTGATGAAAGGAGACCAGAAGATTTTGGCTTGTTTAACCAAGCAAAATCAAGACTGAAAGTGGTGTGATTACAGCATAATAGTATGTCATAAGGATAAACAGAAGGGAAGGTATTGAAATAGTTAATGTAAATGACAATGTTGTTATAAGAACAAATTCTGGTAGACAGCCATGAATATTTATAGACTGGAAAATAGAAGGTTTCTGACTGTCACAGTAGTG
Organism: Podocnemis expansa; assembly: GCA_007922195.1. Taxonomy (NCBI): domain Eukaryota; kingdom Metazoa; phylum Chordata; order Testudines; family Podocnemididae; genus Podocnemis; species Podocnemis expansa. The sequence continues at coordinate 42,768,433 of ML681993.1, read as the reverse complement.
AAGTTTCAGAATAGTTTTCCAATATGAGCATTAGGGACAAACAACTTAATTAGTTTTCAGACAAAGCTTAAAATATTTGTGAGTGGAACTGAATGATGGGTTGCTTGGTATGGTGATAGGGCAGAACTTCTCAGCCCTTGGGTTTCTTCTTGTTCATTTCTTACTTTCCTAGAATCTCATGCATCAGCTGGTCAGCTGTAGTAGACAGCAAGCAACTGTCCCTAAGTTGTTTATTTATTTTATTTTATTTTATTTTATTTTATTTTATTTTATTTCCTACCTTAGAAAGGTCAGAGATGTCCACAGCTGGTGAAGGGACATTGGAGAAAGTGGTCATATACTCTGAGATACTGAGAAAATTCTTTGAGATGCTAAGTTGTCTGATTTCTCCTCACAAATTTAACAATTATGTGTGCCTAGAGGTCTTATTATCAGAGCCTTTGTTTTGTTTTGCTATTCCTTTCCTGCTGCAGCATAGGTGTTACCAACTTTGCCCACCAACTCGGGGTATGCTCATTTATTAGGGTTACTTTCTCTTTGGGGAAGATGGTAATTCTATTAGTGTGCTGCTTGTGTCACTTGTGTTTCTATATGGCGCTCACTTCTCCCTTCTGCAAGCTCTCTCCCAGTGGAGCAACCCTTGCAGGACCTCAATTTCCCAGTACTGGATTCTTCCAATGCCCAAATCCAAATAGCTGCCCCAATACACACATTCATCAATTAACAAGGTCTGTCTGAGTGGACCAGGTCTATCAGCACTCTCAGCTGACCCCTTATATGTCCCTGAACTCAGCAGGCTGGGTCACACAGAACATCTCTGCTGCTACCTTTATGTGCCCTAGGCTTGATTATGCATCTTGAGCAGGCTGGGTCAGAACAGCACTTTCAGCTGTCACCTTTATATGCCCCTGGAGTCAACCAGGCTAATATCCCCATCAATGAGCAAACCTTACAGGTTTGTGGGCATCACAGGGATCATTGGCTAGGTAATAGAAGCATTGCTGCAAAATGATATAAAGAAACAAAGATCACAAAGGAGAGGGAATGATGTCTTAAAAGAGTCTGGAAATTGGCTTGATTACAAAAGGTATTTTATTGCTAGGCTTCTAAAACTTGCACTACTAATAATAATCACAAAAGGAGAGAACAATACCCCAAAATACTCAGTTACAGCATTAATAAGCATACAAGGAAAGGAAAACACCCAACTACAATATTACCTAGATTCTACTGTATCAGGCTTAGAGAAAGAGAGTCATAATTAAACAAAGGGGGGGGGAGAGTTTTGGGGGGTCTCGCCACTCTGTGTAGCAGAAAGGTTCCCAGGTTGTGCAGATCAGGGTCAGAGGCTGGGTAGAAACAAAACTCCTACAGCAACCAGCAAAGAAGAAAAGCCAAGTCCCAGTGGAAATGATACAGCTTTAGATCCAAGCATCAGGACTCAGGACTCAATCCAAATTCACACAGGATTCAGACAGGATCTAATCAGGACTTACACAGGACACACAGTACTCAATCCAGGTTTTTTTTAAGGACTTGTTTAAGTGACCAATACACATTCCAGGTTGGGTGTGATGGTTCAGGGAGGGTCATAATACAATCAGGCAGACTCTGTATTTTGGGTATCAATTATCATGTCTACAACTAGAATGATCTGATAATTGCTGAGTTTGTTTGTTTTGGTGTGAGATCCCCCATGATGCAATGTTTCCCTGCTTCTTCAATCCCACAGTTCAGTGTGGTTCCTGCTTCTTCAATCCCAGGGTTCAGTGCAGTTCTGGCTTTGGAGCTTAGCTCTCCATAGTCAATGCAAGTGAAGATCCATTAACTGTGCTGATGGCTTTTGGATATGGGTAAATAAGGATGTCTCCCACTTCCTTCTTACTGTTTTTGGTTGTCAGTTCAAGCACAGGTTGGGGGAGATGTATGGCGGGGGGAAGGCACAGGCTGGATACTATGCTCTGATTCTTCAAGAACACAGAGGTAACATGTAACATAGGCTGTGAGTTACCTGCTGAGACCATGAGTTTATCTCATTTAATCATTTCCTGACATTCCAAGGGCCTCAAACAACAGTGCACCTTAATCCCTTCTGTTCTTTGTCTAGAGGAACCAATAATTTAGTCTCTTGATGACTCCAATACTTTGAAAATGGAAGTATGAGGCATGTGAATGCAAAGGAAATAAACTTTTTATGCTACAGGAAAATGGGTCACAAATTAGGGCCTGATATTCTCCTCATCATGATAGTCAAAAGAGGCCATTCAGAAGTCTCAAGTGTTTACCCAGATACAGGATGATAAGATGATTTCAGTGGGCTTATTGGCAATCTCTACACTTAAGAATGCTAGTTTGAACTAAATTAGTAATTGGTGTTAGGCTAATTTTGTGATGTGATATATTGAATGTGACTGCAACGATTTGAATACTTGTTGGTCTTAAAGTGTTTTCTTTTTAGGTAACCAATTCAAATTTGTATTACTAACCCCTTAATTTGGCTAAATTAAATTAATTAATTAATTACAATCTCATTTTGATACATTTTAGTTTATAATTAGTTATCCTTATAGTAAGATTTGCTCTTGAATAAGAGCTATAAGAACACATCACTATGGTTTTGTCTGATCAAATGGCAACAAGATAAAAGCAATCTTAATTAAAGGGACTTTAGATATTGACAAAATGTTTGAATCAGAACCTGAAACAGGGACATTTTCACTAAGATGATGCTTTCTGCTGCTTTGTTTATAAGTGACAATGCTGTGTATGATTCTCTCTCTCTCTTTTTTTTTTAATCTCTTTTTCCTTCTTCTGGGACACTATTTAAAGTGATAATAGCAATAATTAACAGAAAATAGTGTCCCAGAAGAAGGAAAAAGAGATTAAAAAAAAAGACAATCATACCCAGAATTGTCACTTGTAAACAAAGCAGCAGAAAGCATCATCTTAGTGAAAATGTCCCTGTACAATATTTTACAGTTATTTTATGTAATATTGTCATTTGATTTTATCTGCATTCTGAGTGACATTTGGAAACACAATTTGTTTTAACATATTTTCCCTAGTAAATGAAGCATTAAACACTCTTTCACACTTTAATGATACTAAGAAATGTACAAATATTTTGAATAATCCATCAATCAATCTTTTCGTTTTTATATATCCTATTGGCTCTCCAGGTCTCTTCTTGCATAAAAAAGACACCTCTGAATGTTACAAGATTCTAACTGCCAAAACCAGAAGGGACCAGTGAAATCATCTAATCTGAACTTCTGTATAGCACAGGCTGCAAAACTTAGCCCAAAATAATTCCTAAACCATATCTCTGGGGGGGGGGAGAGACTATTGATTTAAATATTTCCAGTGATGAGGAATTCACATGATTTTGAGTAAGCTGTTTCAATGATTAATATTCTCACCCTAACAATGTATTTAAAATGTAAAAAAAAATATTTTAAAAAGGGGGGATCCATATTTTCTGCCTGAATTTGTCTAGCTTCAAATTCCATCCATTAGATGATGTTATACCTGACTCCGAAGAGTCAATTATTAAACATTTATTCTGCATGTAGGCACCTATAGACTGTCATAAAGTCACCTCTGTACCTTTTCTTTGGTGAGTTAAATAGATTGAAATCCTTGCAGTTATAATTATAAGGCATGTTTTCCAATTCTTTAGTCATTCTTGTGGCTCTTCTCTGAGCCCTCTCCAATGTGCCACCATCTTCCTTGAACTGTGAGCACCAAAATAGGACACAGTATTACAGCAATAGCTGCCCAATGTCAAATACAGAGGTAAAATAACTTCCCTATACCCACACAAGATTACCCTGATGATATGTTCAAAGATTGCTTTAACTCTTTTGACCACAGTGGTGTACTGGGAACTCATAGCTAGCTGACTTCACCACTCCTCCAAATCTTTTCAAGGGTCACTGTTTCTCAGGACAGAGTGCTTAGTATGGCCTATTCCTAGATGCATACCTTTACATTTAGTCATGTTAAAACACATGTTGTTCACTTGTCCCTAGCTTGTCAAGAAATCTTGATCAATTGGTATCAGTGACTTATCCTTTTCATTATTTATCATTACCCCAATTTTTGTGTTTCCTTGAAATTTGATTTGTGATGATTTTATATTTTCTTCACATAATTAAAAAAAATGTTAAATGGGGCTAATGACCAGTCCCTGGGGGACTTCATTAGAATCACATCCACTCAATGGAGATCCCCTATTTACATTTACATTTTGAGGCCTATCAGCTTATAATTAATTTAACATGTGCCATGTTAATTTTATATCATTTTATTATTTGTTTTTTAATGAAAATGTCATGTGGTGTCAGATCAAATGCCTCAAAAAAGTCTTAAGTGTAATACATCAACATTATTACTTTAAACTCTGTAATCACTTCAAGAGATTAGATTAGTTTGACAGCATCTGTTTATGATTAACCCATGTTGATTTTCATTGATTATATACCACCATTTAATTCTTTATTACTGAGGCTGATGTCAGTGTCTCCATTATCTTAGTCAGGATTGATGGCAGAGTGACCAGTCTATGGTTAACTGACTCATTCCATTTATTCTTTTTAAATACTGACAAAACATTAGTTTTTCTCGCAATCTTCTGGAACTTCCCTAGTGTTCCAATATGTATTGAAAAATCAATATTGACAGTCTAACTAGCTCCTCTGACAATTCCTTAAAAACTGGTCAAGTTAGTTGACCTGCTGATTTAAAAATATCTAACATTAGTAGTTATTGTTTAGCATACTAATGGAATGAAAAGGAATTCTTGTGGAACCAACTATGACATGACTGCATCATCTGCTTTTTTCCTAAGAACAGAAAAAAATATTTATTGAACACTGAAGTGAGGGGGCATGGACTACCTCAGAGACAGACAGGGAGAAGGATGACCTGCCCCAAGGTATGCAGACCGAAAGCAGTCCTGTCCATCAGACCAGAAATCAGGGAAGAAGGAAGTATAAAGGGAGATCCTGGAAGCTCAGTCTGGGCTGCTCTCAGGAGCCTCATCTGGACAATCACCCTTCAGAAAAACTGCCTGATGCCAGGGACCAAGAAGACCAGCCAGATCTGCCCACCAATGAAGACCTAAAGGAATTGCCTGAAGCTAGGCTCCTGAGGAATATCCAGAGCTGCCTGCCACTGAGAATCCAGAGTTATTATCTGCTGCCAGTGATCTGGAGGATTTGCCAGTCACCTATGGCTATGTTCACATACAGGGGGTTATTTCGATACAAGTTGTTTCAATACAAGTTGTATCAAAATAACACTTTATTTTGAAATAAGTTATTTCAAATTAACAGTTTGTTAATTTGAATTAAGGAAAAAAGCTCAAAGTGAAATAGCATGTTCAAACAACAGTTATTTTGAAACGAGTCACCTTTATTTCGAAACAACATGTTCAGACAGCATTGTTTTGAAACAATCATTTCAAAACAACTTTGTTTCATCCCCACATGGGATTTAAGTTGTTTCGAAACAACAGAACCCATTATTTCGAAACAATGGTGCGTTGCGTGAACATGGCCTTTCTTATTTCGAAACAACCTCTGTTGTTTCAAAGTAAGACTGCTGTGTGAACACACCTTATGAATGGAAGAAACCCTGTCAGGGTGTGACCTGGAGGAACTGCTGTCCACAGAGAGCTCTGAAGAATTGCCAGACCTTCCACCAGTGGATGAGGTGAAGCTGCTGTGTAACTCACCCCTGGCAGAGTAAACTGAAGAGGCTGGATGGGGATCGATGGCTCAGGTACCTTAGGAAATTGGGCAAAAAGTGGCCCAAGGAAACTGTGTGACAGTCTAGCAATTGTACAGTTGGCAGCTGAGTCAGCACATTGTGACTGGAGCTCTGCTGTTGCCATGGCAGACCCCTCTGTCATGGATAAGGATTTTGGCTGGAATGCAGTGGAGTTGGGTGGATTTGTGTTCTCCTGCCCACTTTCTACAACACCCCTGGTGTTGTAACCTGATCCTGGTAACCTGGGGGCTACAGAATATGTGACTGCCAGAGGTCAAGTGTATAATTAATGAACTCACCTGTTGAGGGCTGGAGAGAACTTGGTCACCCACACTACCTGGGGCTGTGCTAATGACCACTGATCTTCCTGGCCCTTGCAGAAAGGAACCACACTCCTTCAACCTCACTAATTCTCTGTTTGATTGACCCACAGCTGCAGGAGCATGGTAGCAAGGGGGTTTGGCCTTAGTCAAACAGACATGAAGGCATGGGTCGATGCCTTACAAACACATATATCTTGCTGAATTAATATAGATAGTTCTTCTACCATTTCCATCTAGTAATGGATGAATACTATTGTTATTTTTGTTTCTGATATGCTTTAAAAATATCCTCTTCTTATTATCACCCTTAACTCTTTGGATTTTTTTCTCATAGCCCCATGCTTCCCTTAGCAATTTCCTAATTCTGTACCATTAATAGCTTCTGATTTATTAGCAAATCCTAAATTCACAATCAAATTCTCTTTTCTGAAGTTGTAAGTTCACCCATCTTTGAAGCATCTAATGAAGTGAGATTTTCTCCCACGAAAGCTCACGCAAAAAATAAATCTGTTAGTCCTAAAGTGCCACACAACACCTTTTTTATATTTATTTATATTTTATATCTAGCTTCACTTGTCTTCTAGACAAGTCCAGGTTTTTTTTTTGTTTGTTTGTTTTGTTTTTTGTTTTTTGTTTTTTGTTTGTTTGTTTTTTGTTTTTTGTTTTTGTTTTTTGTTTGTTTGTTTGTTTGTTTGTTTGTTAACCAAGGCAGCCTTTTTCTTCGGTTTTGGCTTTCCCAGCCTCTAGAGACACACTTGAGACAATTTCCAATTTTCATTCATATTTTTCCTATTAAATTCTTCCTCCCAGCTGATTTGGTTTGTAACTGTTTTTGGCTTTGTGAAATTAGCCTTTTAAAAACCCTTTTCATTAGATCTTTATATAACAATGATGTAGACTTTATTTTGTTTGCACATTATAAATGTGAGCAGGTTATGATTACTTTCACATAAGTTACCATTTATTCTTGTTCTTTCCTCCGTTTTTCTTTATCTGAAGATGAGAGGTCTATTATAGAATTCCCCTGTGTCATACATAACACTTTTAAAGTTAGGAAATTGTCATCTATAACATTTAAAAATACCAAGGATGTTTTAGTACTAGCAGCATGAGACCTCCACTAGAAGTCCCTTAAGATCACAGATCATTTTTTTCTTATACATTTTAGATTCAGAAAGTGCATGAGCAGCCTGTTGCCTGATCCCTAGTGTGTTTTTGTGATGTGTAGCAGGCATCAACTAATACCTCATATACTTTACATGTTAGGACATTAATCCATAAGAATTTAAGCAATTTTTCTTCTCAGTTATTGGTTATTTGGCAACAGGTAATGACATTTTTGAAAAAAATGCCATTCTACCTCCCGTTTTGCTCATTTTATCATTCTTAAATATATAATAACCACTTATTTTAATATTACAATCATGAGAATTGTTCCACCAGATTTCAGTAAATGCAAACAAAATCATATTTATTTTCATAAACAAGCAATTCGAACACCTTGCTTGTTCTCCAAGCTTTCAATACTGACGTATAGTCATTTCGAGAATTTATTCTCTTTGTGTCTTTTGGATCCTTGATTAATTTTATTATCAACATCTCAGTTTTGTGCTAAATGCTTATTTCTTCCTTCTTTTTATTTTCTGTTTCTGTTATTAATTTATGTCCTTCTGACTACTCTATCACATGTATTATAAAATAATTCTATAACTAGAAGATGAAGTAGAGACCGTGGAGAATATATAATATATTTTCCTGGTAGAAGCTAGACCAATGTTCAACAAATCAAAACCTTCCATCCTACTCCACTTACCTAGCCAGCGGTTGGCTTCCAGAATTTTCTGCCTCATGTTTTTCCTTCTTAGTGGGAGGGAAAAGATCTCTTGGATATGCTTCTTCAGTATACTGCTGAGTGCTCTGAAGTTATCTGTTATATGTGTAATTTCCCATGATACAGTGTCAATAAATTCTGATATGAACCATCTTCAAGGAATCTTTTTCCCCTGATTTAAAAAAAAAAAAATATCTAATCTTACAGTGACCTGTGAGCAGGGAGCATGCTTTCTTTTTGGTCTTTTCATTCTGCTGCTAATGATCAGAATGTCTCAATTAGATTATGTGACAGTGACTTGTTTTGGAGTAGAAGTTACTGGGTTTTGTTCCTCTGTCAGATTTACCATATTTACATGTTGATGTCTGATAATTATTCTTTCTCTGTGGATACCACCTATTGGTTAGATATTGTGATATAAGAAGTGTATTTTATGTTGAATGTATTATTATTATTATTATTATTATTATTATTATTATTAATATGTTCAAATATCCTGTGAATGTAGAATTCTTTCAATGTATTTGCTAACTTTAGTTTATCAGTTTGTTCAAGGCCAGATTCTGCTTTTCTTGTCCATGTACCTTCTTCTACAATTGTCATATTAGTAAAAATGGGACTCTTTCCAAAGTAAGATACTACAAAAAATTAGTAAGGAACACAGGATTCAGCCTTGCTATTTTATTTTCAGATTTTCAAACTGTGAATTGCAAATAAGTGAGTGAAATATACCATTCACAGTTTTCACTAAGAATTCTCTGCTAGCACAAAGTTCCATAAATTACATTTACAGTTTAAGATGCTGGAATTCAACAAAGTGGACTTTGCATAGATTAAAACTAACTTTGTGGCACAGTTCCTCAAATGGCACAAATTATTAGAGCTCTCTTGAAGTCAGTGAAGCTCTGACAATTTGTACCAGCTGAAGATATGCTCTCAAATAGGGAAATTATGCAATCAAAAAACATTATCTGTTAATTCAATTGTGTGTGTACTTACCTTTATGCACATATCTTATTCAGGTGAGAAGCGCAGAGTGCAAACTGAACATTAAGTTGTTAGAATATAAAGCAAAATTCAGGCACTATTGCTTATTTTACAAGTTACATTACAGCAAAAAAAAAAAAAAACAAAAAAAAAGTTAGCTGTGAAATAATTGTAAATTGAGCAACCTGAAGGTTGAGAGTTTTAAATCAACTCAGCTGAGTAAAGTTAAGCATGTGCCCCAAGCTGGTAAATGTATATAATAAGCCACCCAATCAACCTGAACCTCAGCACCAGGTGATTTAAAATTAAGCAAAAACAACACAAAATGTGAACTTCACAGCTGAACTTTTTAACCAAACACATTTTAAATTGACTTTCAGTCAATATTGGTACATAACATTCACTTTTCACCAGTATTTGTGCTAGTAAAGCTTAATCACTTGCCATTTGCGAGAAATTAACTAAATTAAACAGTCATGCTGATTAAAAGTCTGTTTTCAAATTTGAATATTTTTTAAGGGGACGGTAGACTTTCTAACTATTTGCTTTGTTCCTGAGAATCTGTTCCTGCACTTTATTGGTGTACCATAAAGTGCAATACAAGGGACTAATTCCTAAGAGGCTAGACCTGATGTCCTTATTCAATCTGTTGCCACAGAAAAAGCTCTCTCATCAATTTATTGGATTAAATGGCCTACTGAGCCACTTGGAGGCCTTTCTATGAAGCACTGTGTGTTGGATTACTCCCCATAAAAAAGCATTGCTTGGCCATTTAGATGCTTTAGGAATATGCAAAATAAAGAACGGTTCAGGGGCTTTCAGCAAGTGTCGTACTAGGAAGGTATTTGTAAGGAAAAGACTGGTATTAGATATGGATATGATAGAAAAGGCACATACACCATTATAATCCAAAGAGGATGCAAATTTATTTTCTTAACATCATAAAACATTGCTTTAATAAATATAGTTTAAATGGCAATTAGTGTCTGTGTATGTTTATTATAGTCTTCAGAGCAATTCCCCCATTTTTTGTGAGATTTTCATGGTATTCTCCTCTGACTGAACATGAATAGTTCCAATTAACACTAATGAGAGTTTTGTTATGTATGTGTTGAGAACAGAATAATAAACCCTTCTTGGAATTTAGACTGTATTGCCAAAAACAATTTTCATGTTGCTGCCTCTTAATGATAAAATGATAATATGAAACTCTAAAGAAGTCTTTTTTTTCTCTCCCCCCCCCACCTTGAAGGAACACTACAGAAGCATCAGTAGAAACCAAAATATATACCATTGTGGGAGAAAGGGTTGTTTTCACCACTGCTTTCTCTGGGAACTTCCCTCCCCACCAAGCGTAAGTTACACAGTTGAATGATTCCTGCAAGGTTCCTTTGAGACACCTCCTTCCTTAACTTCTCAGACACACTGGAAGAACAGCCCAGTCTCAGTTCCAGTTGAAACCAATTTGAAAAACTCAAGAAAAATAATGGAGCAGGATTGCTACATTCAAAGCCAGTTCAAAGTCTGCAATTGAGAAATAAGTCCAAGGGCAGAAGGTTATTTCAAGAGTCTGCAGCTGTACACTGAAACTGAAATCAGAGAAATTGAAGAGGATTAGCATAAATAACAAAAATAGCATATGTATGCCTGAAGGCAGAAGTTTTTTTTCCAAATGCCACCCCCAAATAAATGTTGCCAGAGATCACACAAGAGTTAACTTTTTGCTATCATTGGCAAGCTTCATGGAGCTTCACCTGTACCTCCAGAATCATCTCACAATAACTTACAAATTGAAAAAAAAGTCACAAGAGAGCATTATCATTTAAAACTATAATTTTAAACATAAAAGAAATGTGATGATATATAGAAATTAGTGTAGCAGTCTAATTAACTCTAATAAATTCATAGATTTTAGCAACAGATGGGATTGTTATGACATCTAATCTGACCTTCTGTATGTCATAGATCATTCATTTACTACCATATTGAGTTCAGTAACTGCAGATTGGCTAAAGCACATACTCTAGAAAAAGTCATAATTTTAAACTTCTGTCAAACTTAATCTCAAGACTAATTTTATATGGGTGCATCCTAAAATACATTTGAAGAAATGTCTAATTGTTTGGATGTCCTAAGCATTTTTGAACCAATAGGAATATAGCAACATATTGGAATTCTACATTCATATATTAAGGGATAATTGACCTTTTAGTTACTAAACTAAATGCAACACTATAGGGCTTTTACAATGCCAAATATTTAATTATGCTTTTAGTCCAAGCATAATAAATCTCATGAAAACACTATTTTTTTCTATTTGTACTCAAAAACTCTTTGAAGTTGTTTGAGAGCTATAAACTGGAATGCAGCACAAAGCAAAATAATGCTCATTTAATAGCAAGCTAGTTCCAGCCTGAATTCCTAATAGGGAAAGAAAACTTTTTTTTTTCCCCCCTAATGCTTAGGTAAACTAATATTGACTTAGCAATTAGTGAGGAAGAATATTAACAAAAAAAAAAAAGTATCTAATTAACTAAGTAACAGGTCACTTAATATTTGAATCCAAAAGTGGAAACTTTATTAAATTAAATCAGATCAACAGACCCAGATGGGTACCCAGGAGCCACCTACTGCAGGACAGACCTGACAAAGAAAACAACAGAACACCACTGGTCATCACCTACAGACCCCAGCTAAATTCCAGCACATCATCAAAGATCCACAACCTATTCTAGAAGATGATCCCACACCTTCTCAAGTCTTGGGAAGCAGGGCTCTCCTTGCTTACTGACAGCCCCCCAACCTGAAGCAAATATTCACCAGCAAATGAACACCATACAAGAGCACTGAATGAGCACCCTACCCTGCAACAAACCCCTTTGCTAACTCTGCCTGCACTTTGACTCCAGTGATACCAACACAGGTCCCAACCACATCAGCCAGACCATCAGGGGCTCATTCACTTGCACATCCACTAATGTGGCCTAGGCCATCATATATATTAGCCAAACCAGATTGTACTTGTGCAAAAGGATAAATAGAGACAAATCAGACATCAAAAATGGCAACATCCATAAACCAGCAGGAGAACACTTCATTCTCCCTGGACACTGAGTAGCAGACTTGAAAGTCTCCATACTTCAACAACAAATCAAAAACAGACTTCTATGTGAAACTGCAAAACTGGAGCTGATTTGCAAGCTTGACTCAATGAGCTTGGGTCTGAATAGGGACTTGGAATGGTTAGCACATTATAAAAAATGATTGTCCTTGTTCACACATTCTCTTCCTTTGATCAACTGGTGTGAATGGGACCCATCTGCCCTCTGAATTGACTTAAATAACAATTACCCTCCTCCATCCTTGCATGTGTATATATACCTCTCAACTATAGTTACTACTTCAAGTTTCTGATGAAGTGGATTGGAGCCCACAAAAGCTTATGCCTGAACAAATCTGTTTGTCTTTAAGGTGTCACAGGACTCTCGCTGTTTTTATCAGAAGATATGATATGATTTTTAAGCAATTATATGAGAGAGTGTGGTTTGTAGTATTCAGATTTGAGCCAGTAATTCACAGCAAATAATTTACCAATAAATTTAACCTCTTTCATTTTAATGATGATCAAGGAATAGCTTATGCTTTTCTATATTGTTTCAGCAATACTATTCACCAAATATCCTTAAATATCCAGTTATCTTGTTGACTGTACAATCATGTCATTCTAACAATGTGAAATTCAGAATTTAAGCTCTTATAGAAATTTGTAATTTAAACTGCATTGATTACTTTTCTTTAGACACAAGTCATGGACATGTTTCCATTCTCTGGTTGAATGTAAATCTTACAATCAGATGCAAAGCAAATATTTGTGGTTTATAAATTCAAAATTAATTTCCGTGAATTTTCTCAAGATTGTGTTCAAAATGTGTTGTGCCATTAAAAGAGTTTGTTAAAATATCTATGTAAATGGAATATGCAGCTGGTGAAATGCTAGTGAAAGCAAACAACTGCAAGACTTGTATGAATAGTGTCAAAAATATTTTGCAATAATTGCTCAATCTAAACAAGGGGAATAATGTTAGTTTGCTTTCATATGAGGATCTCTAACCATGTTACAAAGATGGGGTACTAATGCTCCAACTGCACACTGGCAGGTGTATTTAAGATTAACCCCATTGTAATTTCATGTGACTAAAGACACTCAGGTACAGTGTTTGAAATATTAAGGCCATAGGTAAGTTTTCTTTTTCAAGTTGTGAAAGCTTGACTCAGTGAAATTAAGGTCCAAATGAAGGCAGGTATTTAGTTACATGACTATCCTTAAATACATTAGTAATCTCACTGATTTTTGTGGGACTGTTCTTGCTTTTAAATTAGGTAAGTGATTTAGTTAGTCACTGAATCAAAACCTGAATATCTCACTGATGTCATACTACGAGTCAATCTCGGCATCACAAATTGTTCCTACCTCTGAATCCTATTCCCCTATTCTGTGCAGTAGCCACATTTGCCATCAACATAAAGCTTGGATTAAAACCTCTTGGATTAAAACATACCAGCAACCCACTCTTCAATAGATTTTATATTTTAAAAAGTTATTTAATTAAAGGGGGATACAATTTTCAGTGGGCATCTGTTTTTTTCTCTACTATATCTATTAGCTTACTGCAGTCTTGTAGATGGCAATCCTTCAGTATGGAGAATTAACTTTTCTCACTGTTGTTTTAGCATTCACATCATAGAATTAATGAAGCTCAGGCAGGAATATTTTTGATTTAAAGTATCTTGCACCATGTTGATAAGTTTAATGGATAGCTCTGACCTTTAAATTATAACACAATCCAATGAATCAGCAGAATAATAGGTCATCTAGCAAACATGAGCTCTACCTACAATATATAAAGACCAAACAGCTAACAAACACACATCTGATCACTGGGAAAATACTCCATGCTGCACAAATAAAACATTTGTTTTTCCCATTAAAATGTCAAGCTTTATTAGCTTGAAGAGGTCACCAATAAGAGCTCCACATATATGCATATTAATTTATAGTGGCATAAAGGTAAACAAGGAACTGTAACTGATATATTTTGACATAAATTTATACGGTCTTGAGTATTCATATTTTCAGGGAGTATTGGTGATTGAATGTCATTAACTGTTCAGATCCCTTTTGGAAGCTGATACTTATATAAATAACATTGGAGATGTGGCTGCATCTTGACGTATTGGAAGATTGGTTGTGGGGTTGGTGGGGTGGCAGTTCAAAAAATCCAGGCAAAGGGGGAGGGGGAAATCAAAGTGGTAAATTTTCTGAGCACAAGAATAGAGACAGAGCCCAAACCATGGAACATTCAGACTGTATTCCTTCCACCACTGTCCTCTTTCATCAAACATTGCTGAAAGCAGAGTTTTCTGATTTCCTATACATACTCCCCTATGGGGAAGCTATGGTCCTGGAATCAGCTATCACAGCACCAACAGTCAGCAGAGCTGGCTGCAGAGGGAGGATAGCCAGCATTTCCTCCAGGGAGTTTCTGCCAGCAGGACTCCTACAAAAGCATATTTCTGGATGATAGAAGCTCAAGGAGAAATCAATGGTCCAGCTACTTCTGCCCTCCCTTCTGAAGAGGATTAAATCCCTTCTGGATGCAACTGGTCTCATTGTTTCAAGGAGGGGAAAATTGCATCCCATATACCAACAGAAGCAGATAAAGCCCTGTGTTTATTCGGATGAAGTTATCAAATAAACAAAAAGCATTTGTTGTCTCTGTATTTTTGCATTTTATTAGCATCTATAGTAGATTTACTTGCCAATTAACCTGCCTACTGGCAGATCCTGTCACTTTTTACAGGGTCTTCATTTTTTTTCCTCGCAAGGTAATTCTTATTACTGAAAGTTCTCAATACTACCTTCAGCAATATGCCTGTAATCCAAACATGCAAAATGGCATGAACACAGCTTTAAGTGATCAACTGTGACTAGCATTTTATCAGTCAAGTACTCACCCTCATGAGTCAGACACAGTCTTGTATTGCACAGATAGCAGAGAATACCATTAAAAGTGGTGACAGAAAACATATTGGCTACGTCTACACAGTAACTTTTATTTCGAAAAACCCCTTTCGAAATAACTTATTTTGAAATAAAATCCTTATTCCGAAATAAGTTAATTCGGATTAACACTTTGTTAATCCGAATTAAGGAAATCCCTACAAATCGAAATAGCATGCCCTGTGTGTAGACCTGCCATTTCAATTCCAGGCGAGGGGCAGCATGGGAGGTGTGGCAACATGGCCGGCTCACTGGGCCATGTTGCCGGCCATGTTGCCAGCCAAGTAGCCAGCCAATCATTTACAGGCAGACCGGACAGCCCCTCCCTGTCCACCGTGACCCCCAAGCGCTTGCTAGACAGATGGCTACAGCTGCCCTCTGGCTCCTGTACCATCCTCATGCACTGGGTAGACCCCCCTGGGAGCCTGCAGGGTGTCTCCCTGCTGTGGGACACATTTTCCCTGAGCCTGATGAGCCCAGAGCTGAGCCCCGGACCATTATCTCAATGGCCCTTGCAGCACTGGAGAAGAAACCCATGGCTGAGGCCTGCCAGTGTTGAGACACAGATAGCTCACTATGCCTATGGGGGGGGGGAAATAAGTGTGTGCGCCTGCTCTGCCCTACCTGAAGGCCTGGAAGAGGGCCAGTAGCAGCCCCTAACAGATAAGGTATGCCAGAGGACCCCTGCTGTGCTTGCCTCCATGGTGCACAGACAGACCACACATTGGAATTTGGGGACACAAAGGATTAGATGTTGCTGGCAGGGTGCTAAGGTCAGTCGACTTGGATAAAGGGCAAGCTGTTCAGGCCAGACCAACTAAGCCAAAGGCCCCTGGCGCAGATGACTAAGGGCGGGGTGGGTCCAAGGAAGGCACTGCAACTGGGGGACCTCTCGTGCAGAGGCCAGGCCCAGGACATAATTCCCTATAGCAAGAGCTCATGATTGCGATATGTGTACTTCTTATGCCAGTAAGCAAATACGTACACTCTTCTCGGGGCCGTTGGGTACTTGCCTTCGGGCCTGCAGCTGTGTAGAAATAAAGTGTCATGCTGCATTAGGTTGTGGGCCCCCCCCCACCGATGAGCCCCCCCACCGTACCAATAGCGCCTCATCCCCCATCTCAGCACCAGACACCAACACAGACCGGTGGAAACGGACTGTCCAGGGGACCTCGAGCAGCAGGCACTGAAGGAGGAACCCCCCAGATTAGCAGGGGGACCATCACCCTCATTACCGAGCCCACCCCAGTCCGACGCTGAAGGCATCCGGTGATGAGGGCAGGCATCCCTGAGGACAAGAGCATGGCCATCGCTCCCAGGAAGACAGCCACCCCTGGGTCCCACACGTCCGGTGCCCATCTCATCAGCATCAGGGGGTCCACCATCAGGGAACTGCTGCTGCAGCTCGCCTACACCATCAGCCAGTCCTGCGGCCATGCCCTGTCAGCTCGGAGTGCTGAAGGACAGCATCGGCAGCCTCACCACTCCGGGCTTTCCAGCGTGTGGGGGGATCGTTGATGCCACCCACAGCACCATGGGAGCCCCATCACACCGCCTGCTCCCCCTTTCTCCCCAGCCAGCCACCACCCAACCCAACCACACCCTGAAATGAACCCAATAAAACACGCAACAATGCTGGATATGCGTGAAGTGTTTTTTTTTAATAACGGGATATGGGAAGGCGGAACTGGGGGGCACAGGGATGTGGGGTGGGAGTTTCAAACTGGGGGGCACAGGAATGTGCGGTGGGGGTTTCAAACTGGGGGGCACAGGGATGTGGGGTGGGGGTTTGGGGACAACTTGGGGAGCATGTTAGGGGGGAGCTGCCCCTGGGGCAGGGCCCACAGCACCCCGGCCTTCGCTGAGGCCACCCCGGGTCCGGGGGCACCGGCAGCGAGGGGCAGCAGGGGCCCGGAGTGCTGCAGCGGGTGGAGTCCTGGGTGGGGGGCCGAGGTTTCCCCCAGGCTGCCGCAGCGTGCCCTGATGCCCTCCAGGGCCGTCGCCTGGCACTCCTGGGCCACTGCCTGGCGCTCCAGAGCAGCTGCCTGGTGCTCCATAGCGGCAGCCTGGCACTCCAGGGCTGCTGCGAGGCGGTCATCAGCCCCAGTGGCGCGCTGGACGTGCTGGACCAGGGTGACCTGCCACTGCGCCTGCTCCGTGCGCCAGGCCCTGGCGGATTCCTCTGCCTCCTGGTCAAGCTCCAGGAGCGCGGTGAGGATCTCGGTGCGGGTGGTGGGCTGGGCTCTCCGCCTCCGTCATGCAGCCACTGGTGGGGGTGGGCTCCCGGGAGCTGGGCGGCGGGTGGACCGATGAGCTGCAGGGGCAAAAGAAAGAGCGGTTAGGTGTCAGCCTACTAGTGCTGGTGCGTGCAGCCTGTGAGCTGCAAAAACCCCTGTCCTGACAGCTAGCAGGATTTCGAGGCTGGGTGGGCACTGTACACTGCAAGCAGGGGGCACGGGGCCTCGAGGCCCATGGTAGGCAGTGAGCCGTCTCCTGGGCCCATGTGACAGGCACGGTGGCTGCAGGCCTCCTGCTCTGCATGCTGCCAGGTCTGCCTGCTGCCACCCGGTGTTGACAGACCCCCCCCCCCCCCGCTTGGGCATGGGACTCCATCCCCCCATGCCTCCCTGCATCACGCCTGGACAGGAGAGTGAGCGCTCCCTCCCCAGGGCCTAAGCCTCACCATCCCGGGGCGGTGCCACCCCCTCCGACCCACGCCTTGCACTCTGGGGCCTCCCTGCCTTGGGTGGGGGGCACTTACCAACTGCGGCGTGCAATGTCCCTTCAACCTCCGCTCCCTCCTGCTCCTCTCCAGGCTCAGCTGGCCTGCCGGGCTGGGGCTCCGCCTTAGGTATCAGCTCCGGGCTGGTGGCTGGTGCCTCGCTGACTGGGAGGCTGCCCTCTCCCACATCCAAAGGCTCTTCGCCCTCTTCAGTAGGGGCCCCCTCCGCCTCTGTGGTGCTGCTCTGGGCCTCCCCGGTGTCCTGCAGCTGCCTACGGGGGGGTGGGCCACCGGGCTCAGCCCCCAGGAAGCGGTCCAGCTCCTGGAAGTATGGGCAACTGGTGGCAGCTGCTGCCCCATGGAGCTCCCGAGCGTCCCGTGCCCGGTAGTAGTCTTGCCGGAGGTCCTTCACCTTTGAGCGCACCTGTTCCGTGGTGTGCTCAAAGCCTTCCTCCTTCAAAGCCCGGGAGACGTCTCTATATACATCTACATTCCGGTGGCTAGCCCTGAACCGGTCCAGAATGTCCTCCTGTGCCCAGATCCAGAGGAGGGCACAGGTCTCCGTGGGAGACCACACGGATCCCCTCCGCCGGCCCTGTGAAGGGGCTGCACGTGCCTCTGCTGCCATGGCACACCTTCACGGGCTGGCAGCAGCAGAAACCACTTGTTGGAGAGGGACTTCCTGGCCCAGGGCAACCTGGGAGGAAGGTCACCCTCCAAACCGCTTTCGAAACAACGGGGTGTGTAGACTTGTTGTTTCGAAACAGCCATTTTGATTCATTGTTTCGAAACGGCCATTTTGAAACAACAAGTCCACACAACCCGTTGTTTCGAAACAACGTTCTTTCAAAACAACGGTTCGAAACGGCCGTTTCGAAAGAACGGCCGTTTCGGGGGGGGGGCAGGTTTCACTTTTTCGAAATAACGATCGCTATTTCAAAACGACGAGTCCCGTTGTTTCGAAATAGCGATACGTCGTGTAGACCTAAATCCTTTTATTTCGAAATAAAGAGTGTTATTTTGAAATAAAAGTGCCGTGTAGACATAGCCATTGGGGCACGAGAGAAGGAAAGAGAAGGACTGAGGCCCTTCAACACATATAGTCTGTTGAGCTCAGCAACACAGAGGCATTTTATGCTTTACCACATAAGGCAGCCAAGACCGGATGGTGTGCCTTCCCGTAATTTCCAGTGGCCAGTAATAAATAAGTTGAGGGGATCTGATGTTAAAAGTAATAGGTCATACTGAGCCGTATTAAGTAGCACTCACCACTGGCTCCAATGCTCCTGAAATTAGCACAGTATTTCTATTTCACAAATAGAGGGGCCTATGACAAAACTCTCTTTTAAATAATGGATTCCTTGATATGTTCGACAGCTACCCAGCTCATAAAATACACAGGCTATATCTCGAAGTTCAATGGTTATAAATCACTAGTTAAAAGATTCCAATGACAATTTTTGTGAACATTACAGTAGCCTGCCAAAATCAAAAGTACTTTAGTTGTTGCTGATCTCAGGAGTATTGCCATTTTTTTGTGTGTGAGACGCAAAATAAAGGAGGAAATTGTCATTTTCCATGGGGAGCTTCACAGACTTTTGGTATAACATAAACTACTTGAACACTATAACAGCACTATGGTACACTTAAATTGCTTACTTACTTAATCCTCTTCGTACCTAAAAAGTACATAAGGCATCTACTAGAGACCTCCACTGCTGTTGATTGGCTGCATGTTCGGTGATGTTGTTCTAAGCTAGACCCTGCTCTTTCATTTCTTTTTCTACTGTTCTTCACCAGGTTTCTCTTGGGCGACCACGTTTTCTTCTACCATCAGCTATCCAATGGAGGGCCGTTTTTGTTGGTGCTCCTGGTTGCATTCTGCACACATGCCCTAGCCATTTCCATCTTCTCTTCTTAATTATAATGACCAAACTTGTGCAGCTAGTTTTTATGAGAAGTTCTTCATTAGTGATTCTGTTTGGCCAGAATATCTGTAAAATTTTTCTTAGACATTTATTTTGGAAAGTCTCTAGTTTCTTCTTTATATTTACTGATACCTTCCAGCATTCGCTCCCATAAAGTAGAACCGAGAGGACATTGCTTCTGTAAATTCTTAGTTTTGTATTCTTGCTTAGAACCTTTGATTTCCAGATTTCTTTTAGCATGGCAAAGGCTTGATTTGCTTTGTTGATTTGGTTCTTCACATCTTTTTCAGTATCTCTATCAGCTGTTACTAGGCTGCCAAAGTAACTAAATGCTTGGAGTTTTTCAACTTCTTTATTGTCGATTGTGATGGGATATATTGACTTGCTGTTCTGTCTCATTTCTTTTGTTTTACCTGTGTTTACTTTCAGTCCTATTGTTTGTGCAGTTGCATTTAGTTTGTCTGTCTTCTCTTGTGCATCCTTATGTTGGCTGGATAGTATAACAATGTCATCTGCATAATCTAAGTCTTCTAGTGCTGAGGTAATTGTCCAGCGGATTCCTCTTTTTTTATCTTTTGTTGTTTCTTTCATAAGCTAGTCCATGGCCAGAATGAATAGAAATGGTGACAGAATACATCCTTGCTTAACACCGGTTGTGATATTGAAACTGTCTGTTAGCCTGTTGTTACTACACACCACCTGGCAGTGAAAATCTGTGTACTGTGTTCTTATTACATTTACTATTTTCTTCGGTATTCCATAGTGGCGCATGATTTTCCATAGCGATTCTCGGTGTAGGCTATCAAAGGCTTTCTCAAAGTCGATGAGCATAGCAAAGAGCATGCTATTCCATTCCGCGCTTTGTTCTATTATCTGCCTTAAGGTAAATATCTGATCACTGCACGCTTTCCCTTTTCTAAAACCTACTTTTTCTTGCCTAATGATGTTGTCAAAAGTTGCAGTGAGTCTTTTCAAAATGATTCAGCTGAAGATTTTGCTGGTTTGAGATAGCAAAGTTATGCCTTGCCAGTTATTACAGTCTCCCAGGTCACCTCTCTTTGGTAGTTTGAAGATCATTCCTTTCTTCCATTCTTCTGGTGTTTCTTCTGTATCCCAGCTTTTCTGGAAGATCTTGCAGGGAAGGTTTGGAATTTCTTCAACTTCCACCTTCAACATTTTGGGGCAGCTCCCATTGTATCCTTGGGCCTTACCTTTTTTTTTTTTTTTTTTTTTTTGTTTGATGGCTTCTTTTACTTTTGTTACTGTGATGGGGCCGAGGTTAATGTCTGGCTCTTCTTCACCTTCCAGAATATTAGCCAGCACTAGTGGATCTGTTCGGTTGAGCAACTGCTCAAAATATTCCTTCCATCTCTCTGCTTTCTTCTGTGATGATGCTCCTATCTAGTGCTTTTAGGGGCAGATCTTGGCTGGTATGCCTATATCCTGTTAAACTTTTGGTGATTTTGTAGACAGTGTTTAGGTCTTGTCTTACTGCCACTTCTTCCGCTTTTGTAGCAAGGTTCTCTATGAACTTTCTCTTATCCCTTCTGGCACTCTTCTTTACTTTATCTTTCTGGGAGTATTTCTTTGCCATCTCCTCTTTTAAGTGGGGTGACTTTGTGCTAAGCAGACGGCGTTTTATTTCCTTTCTCTCCTCAATTATCTTCCATGTTTCCAGGGAAATCCAGCTCTCTTTCTCTGATTTTCTGCAGCCTAATGTGTTCTCAGCCACTTGTCTCATTGCTTGGTTAAAGTTGCTAATTGTCATTTGGGTGTCATCTTGCAGGATACAGAAATTATTTTTCAGGGAGATGGCAAATTCCTGTTGGATCATTGGGACTTTAAGCTTATCTGTGACAAATCTAGGATGTTTTCTTTCCCCTGCTTTAAATTTCCTTAGTTTTAAGATGAGTTTGCCAATTAGTAGGTTATGATCGCTGCCTACATCTGCCCTCCTTTTCACTCTAACATCTTGGAGTATGTGTCTCCATTTACCATTTATGATGATGTGGTCAATCTGGCTCTCTGTTTTGCAGTCAGATGACTTCCATGTCAATTTGTGTATTTTCTTATGCGGAAAAATTGTTCCTCCTATTACTAGGTCATTTTCTTTGCAGAAATCACACAGTCTGCTGCCATTGTCTGTTATTTCCCTTAAATTAGGGGAACACTTAAATTAGGCTATGACTTAAAATCAGAGTTTTGAGCAAACCTTGTATTTGAAGCTATATCCTCTTTCCCAAATTTCAGGTTAGTTCAATCCTGGGTTCAGCTGCCCTAAAGTTTTGGGATGTCCAGGTCTTGGACCAGATCTTAAGCTTGTGTAAATCTGTACATCCTTACAAATTTAAATGGAATTATGCTTATTTACATCAGCTGAAGATTTGGCTTCTAGGATTTTTTGAAGAGGAATTCCTTTGCAGCAGACCTTTTTCCTGATTTCAAAGACAAAAACAGATGCAGTAAGTTCTCTAAGCAGTGCTTTTCATTTTGGTTTCCTATGAATAGGTTAATAGACACTGTAACATAGCAAAAATTTGCACCATGGGCAACCTTCAATTTGAATTGATCATAGCAGCCTTCCAGGGTGGCCACAGCATTATGCTTCTCCAGCTTCCTGGGCATTGGCTCTCTTAAAGGACTGCTGGCTATTTTTAGCAAGCACAGAATAAGCTTCACATTTTACCTTTAACATTTAAAAGATGTCACACATTATGGTGATGAGTCATATAATTGTCACTATATAATTTCCTGTATTACATGCTCTTCACAACATTCAGTGAGGTATACATAGGTGGTATTGTCATCATGATACTAGAGATGAGGAAGCTGAGGTACAGAAATATTCAGGTTGACTTATGCAAAACCCTACAGCAAGCCAGTGGCAGAGCTGCAGCTGAATATGATCATAACAGCAAGAGTGGAAGAACTGGCACATGCTGAATGACGCATAGGAGGGAATAACCCTGTTTGTTGAAACATCTTCTTGCTATCTTCTGACCACCCAGAATTGTAGTATCAGAAACAGGAGCAAATTGTCCTATTGAAGCAAGAATATACTTCCCCTATAGTTTATATTAACTAGCCATTTAACAGCTCATTTTCAAATGAATTTGCAGCATAAACTATCCAGGAAGCATGTTGATCCCATTCTTTTAAGACTATTTAGAACCAGTATTTTCTGCATAGTTGGATGTGTCATTTATCAGCTTCTGTCAGCCTGAGTCAATCTCAAGCCTTGTACTGACTCATGTTAATAAATGCTATTTAGTGTCCTTGCAAAGTGTTAAGTACATTTGGATATTGAAAGCCAGAGAGTGGAGCCAAACAGGAGACCCAGGGAACAGCAAGTACAGAAAGAGTAGAACACAAGCCAATTAAAAGATGTCTTGTCTGATTCCCCATTCTTTCATAAAGCACTCATGATGAATGAAGTGCTAGGCATGGTGTATAAGATAGTGACTGGCATTGTTCAATGCTGTTAATTGTATAATTTCGACAGAAGGCACATCTAGATTCTGGTTCTTTACATGTTTTTGGCTAATGGTAAGTGACTTTTCTACAAAAAAAATGTTAAATAATATGTTCTAATTAATTATTTTAGGGATTTTATAACACCTTCCACTTGAACGTGTCCTAATGTTCTATCTGACAGCTTTATTATCTGTTTGGCTAAGATTGCAAAAAAGGCAGGTATTACTTCTAAACACAAACATTCAAATAAGTGGAAGCAAAACTTCATGAACATTTTTATTCCTTCCTAAATTAGGTGCAAAAAGTCCTTGATGCATGTACATAGATCAGTAGAAAGTTCATTTTTGCCTAAGTTGTGCTTTTTTCATGCATGTTTGCAAATTTGGTTTTCAGAGTGAATCATTAATTTTTTGCTTGTTTTGTTTTGTTTTGTTTTGTTTTTTGTTTTTTTGTTTTTAATATGCTCTCATTTCAGGGACATTTAGGTAAAGTAATTTATTATGGGCCAAATATTCATTCCCACAAAGGCCAAGTAACTGTCTTTCAGGTTATTCTGTGAGCACTTGGTGGGGCAGTGGGCAGAATCCTCACCAGTATGTAATGGTACACTAGAAAAGCTACTTTTTGACTCTGTACAAAAGACCACTGTAACCCACCGGCTGTAGTTGCAGTGCCTGACATTAAAGATGGAGGAATATTTGACAGATGGCTCACATTTTCTCAAAGACAGAAAGCTCTTCCAGAAATCCCTCCTTTCCAGAAACCCCTTCCATTTTACTGTAGATTGAGGCACAATGCAGTATGTTGGCATTGGAAATCCCTCAAGTGTATGTTCTTCAGGTCCCCACCCCTTTCCCATGCAATCAAACAACTGGCGTTTGCTGTCATTCCAGCCATATGCATTCAATGTAAGAACGTTGTTCTCTGGCTGCCTACCTCAGCTGGAGGATCATGTAATAATTTCTTTCCTTTCATTAATTAGTTAAGAGGCGCAGAAAAAAGCTTCTGCCTCGGTCATATTGAATATTTTACCCTCTGTAAATTGACTTACTTGCACTTGAAGAACTATTGCTTTTCTAAAACCCTTTTTGTACTGTTGAATATCTAATTAATACCCTAGCAGCAACCAAATGTGTTGCCTTATAATTTTTAATCAAAAATACACCCACCTCTGACTCTTACTTTGCTAGTGTTTGCTCATCAAATTACATTTAAATAATCATGTAAGTGAATTTATTAAATTTGAGGGATGGGGAAAAAGGGAAGTCACCAGTCTTTCTGAGAGAAGTTAATATAAATTAATTTGCAATTTTTTATGTGAGCCATGGAATTCTCAATTTGCAAAGCTCAAATTCTCTACAGTTGAACTGAATATATCATGTGTTGGAGTTCAGCAAAAAAACCTATTTAAAAAAGTGCATATACAATAAAGGAATAAGTTCTGTGACGATTTGGAGCATCTGTTTATAGATAGTTTATGAATGATGATATAAAATTGCTGCATTATGGAATGTCTCAATATTTAATGAGTAAACCTAAAGTTGACAGGGGCTGTGGCATGTAGCTCTTATAGCAATAACATTAGTAGATTGCTAAATCTTAATGATCAAATATATTCAGATGGATGCATCGAGGGAAAATGAAATTTGGGGAACCTGTTCCTCCAGATTCTTTGTAGGCAGAGGGAAGTGGAGAGATGAAAATCCCCAGGGAAGAAAAAGGGATAGAATCGACAAAGTGCGATTTTCTCCCACGAAAGCTCATGCGAAACATAAATCTGTTAGTCTTTGGCTATGTCTACACACACATTGTTTTTTCAAAATAAGTATTTCAAAATAAGTTATTTTGAAATAAAGTCCTTATTTAAAAATAAACTAATTCAAATTAAGAAAATGTAAATTCGAATTAAGGGAAAGCCTGCTATCGAAACGGCTGTTATTTCAAAATGTTTTTTTTCAAAATAAGGATGTTCGGACATGTTGTTTTGAAACAGTTGTTTTGAAACAATGGTGTTGTTTTGAAACAACATGTCCAAATGGATTTATTTCGAAATAACCATTTCGAAATAACAGCCATTTTGAAATGAATGGGGTTGAAGCTGTTTCAAAATGATGGTTCTTATTTAGAAATGATGGATCCCATCATTTTGAAATAAGAAAATGTCACGTGGACTTAATCTCTTTTATTTCAAAATAACCAGTGTTATTTTGAAATAAAAGAGATGTGTAGACATACATTTTAAGTGCCACAAGACTCCTTGGGTTTTTTGTCTGTTTAGTTTTTTTTCTTTTTGTTTAAAAAAGACTCCCAGTAGAAACCAAGTCACAAGTTTTCAGAGGAATGACACATTGATCAAGAAAGAAACAAAGGAGGAATGTCGAGACTATAGGTTCTTTTCCCATTACAAAAGGTAATTTGACTTCAGGCTTCCCATGGTTTGAACCTAACAACTGCTCTGATTTGCTGTTACTGTATGGCCTGATCCTATGTTTTACACCCCCTTGCATTTATTTTCATTCCTTTCTGTAAGTTCACCCATCTTCAAAGCATCTGAGGAAGTGGGATTTTCTCCCATGAAAGCTCATGCGAAAAATAAATCTGTTAGTCTCAAAGTGCCACAAGACTGTTTTTGTTTGTTTGTTTGTTTGTTTTTGTTTTTTTTTTCCCCATAGCTAGGCGCTCATTATAAATGAACGATGAATTGCCATTGCCAATAACAATAAATAGTCAGCTGGCAACAAATAAACAAACAAGCAAGCAAATGTGTAAGAATAAATTCTGTAGCTTGATGGTTAGGACACTCATCTGGGGGTCGGGGTAAGATCCAACATCATGTTAATGACTGGTTATTTTTTAATAAGAAGTGAAACACCTTCAACATGAGAGATTAAGAGTAGCCTACTTCCCAAATACCCATAATTAGGCTGTTCCAATGTACATTTACTCTGGCTAAATCAGCAATTTTACTTCAGACTTACTGGTCTAAACTAAAATAGTCCAAGGTTAGTCTGAACTAACTTCGGGTTAGTTTGAACTAACTGAGGCTTTTTAGTTCAAAATTGCTGCGTGTTCTTGTTCAAATTAAAGTTTTAGTTCAAACTAGAATGTGCAACTAGTTTTTACTAATGGCTTAATTTGAACTTTTTAAGTTTGAATTAATCATTAGTTCAGGTATTGCATGCACTTAGTTTGCACTGAAGTTAGAACTAAGTGAGTAAGTCCAGACTAACTTTAATACTTATTAGTTTAGACAAAGCTTTGTGTAGCCTAAGCTAAGTAATTGCTTAGTTCAGACTAGGCAAAGCCTGGTGCAGCCAAAGGCTAAATTAGTCCAGACTAAGCTTCCTTAGTACAGACTAATTTGGCAGTGTAAACAGTGCCTTAGAGACTCA
>ML681993.1:42720525-42741543 GCA_007922195.1 Podocnemis expansa | reverse complement strand
TTTTCAGAGGAATGACACATTGATCAAGAAAGAAACAAAGGAGGAATGTCGAGACTATAGGTTCTTTTCCCATTACAAAAGGTAATTTGACTTCAGGCTTCCCATGGTTTGAACCTAACAACTGCTCTGATTTGCTGTTACTGTATGGCCTGATCCTATGTTTTACACCCCCTTGCATTTATTTTCATTCCTTTCTGTAAGTTCACCCATCTTCAAAGCATCTGAGGAAGTGGGATTTTCTCCCATGAAAGCTCATGCGAAAAATAAATCTGTTAGTCTCAAAGTGCCACAAGACTGTTTTTGTTTGTTTGTTTGTTTTTGTTTTTTTTTCCCCATAGCTAGGCGCTCATTATAAATGAACGATGAATTGCCATTGCCAATAACAATAAATAGTCAGCTGGCAACAAATAAACAAACAAGCAAGCAAATGTGTAAGAATAAATTCTGTAGCTTGATGGTTAGGACACTCATCTGGGGGTCGGGGTAAGATCCAACATCATGTTAATGACTGGTTATTTTTTAATAAGAAGTGAAACACCTTCAACATGAGAGATTAAGAGTAGCCTACTTCCCAAATACCCATAATTAGGCTGTTCCAATGTACATTTACTCTGGCTAAATCAGCAATTTTACTTCAGACTTACTGGTCTAAACTAAAATAGTCCAAGGTTAGTCTGAACTAACTTCGGGTTAGTTTGAACTAACTGAGACTTTTTAGTTCAAAATTGCTGCGTGTTCTTGTTCAAATTAAAGTTTTAGTTCAAACTAGAATGTGCAACTAGTTTTTACTAATGGCTTAATTTGAACTTTTTAATTTAGAATTATTCATCAGTTCAGGTATTGCATGCACTTAGTTTGCACTGAAGTTAGAACTAAGTGAGTAAGTCCAGACTAACTTTAATACTTATTAGTTTAGACAAAGCTTTGTGTAGCCTAAGCTAAGTAATTGCTTAGTTCAGACTAGGCAAAGCCTGGTGCAGCCAAAGGCTAAATTAGTCCAGACTAAGCTTCCTTAGTACAGACTAATTTGGCAGTGTAAACAGTGCCTTAGAGACTCAGGTTGAAATCCCCTCTTCCCTTCAGACTTCAGGGTGCAAAGTAAGCCTGCATCTCAGATGAGTACCCTAACCAGTAAATTAGAAGTTATAATCAGACCTTTTTTTTTTTTTTTTTTTTTTTTAATATAGCCCTTTACAAATGGCTGGAGTTTAAAACAACCAACCAACCTTTCTTGAGTATGAAATATATTCTTTCCCCAGATTTTTTTTTTTTTTTGCATTGACTTTATTGGGCTTTTTTGTTGTTTTATTTTACAATTTTGGGATTTAGCACTGTGGACTGATTTGTTTTCCCAACACATGAAAGTGAATCAAATATATGGTCATGCAAAGTGTTATCTTTGTATTTGTAGTGCTTGGCACACATTAAATAAAAAAAAAAAGTAATCTTTCATAGTCTTGTTTATTTGATTCTCTCTGATGCTATGACTCTTAATGATGCCAGAAAGATACCAGTTAACACTGAGGTGAGTTATACCCAATAAGCAATTACTTGCAACTGAAGTCAAGCTCCATTACTGTACCTTGTTGCATCTCCCACTTACTGATCTGACAACATAGTACTCATTTATGAGCTGCTTCTCTATTGAAGCACTCTGAAAAAGGAAATGGAAGAATATGAAAATTGGTGCCTGTTAGATTTTTTTTTTTAATACTGGGTAGTATTTAATATATTTCCATCTAGATACAGAAACCTTTAATCTAGGAGAAAACCTAGCTAAGAATAAGAGCCTGGACAGTGACAAGCACTTTCTAGAGGTGAATGTGTTACCTGTGCCAATGCCATCAAAATCAGTGCTTTTGTTTATTTGTGTCACAGACTGAGACCAGGTAATCAGTGAGACAATTGCTCCTCAGGGAGCAACTTCAAAAGTTCGGATCCAGAGGAGTGAATTTGCATTACCTTTTCCTGTGCATTTCTTAGGAAACCCATTAACTTTGTTGTAGAAGTTCTTTCTTGATTGGTTGTGATAGAATGCTGAATGAGAAGAATTAATTGGAGATGTGTACTTGGTTCCCAGACCAGAAGGTACTGTTGAGTCAATGAGTCAATTAGATGATTAACAGTGAAGCTGTACAAAAAGGCACAGGACAGTGTGCTCTTGGAGGAAGTGAGAAAAGAAGGCAAGAAATAGAAAACTAGAAGACCCTGATAAAGTAGTGAGACTTTTTTGGACAAGGGGTTAGAAAGCTGAGATACAATCTGTAGAGATGTGAAGACACTGCTATGCATTGGTGGAAATGTTACAATACTATAAACTAGCTACAGAGGTATGTTAACAAAGAAATAAGATCTCAGAGTGGTCTGTATTAGTGGATGAGGTTGAGGTGCAGCATGACATACTATTCAAAATCGTCCTTTTAAGCTCATAACACTTCCCAGCATTTACACTGACCATATCTAAACCTTAGAGAAGTTATGCATAATTCCATGATAATAAATCAACCTTGAAACTGTAATATAATGGACTTCAAAACCAATTTAACTGAATATAATAATATGTCAAAAAAGACTGCAAGAAATTGACATATGTGTCACCCCTTGACTGCCAAGGGGTTTTCCTTGAAGGAGCACAGCTAGAAAAGATCAGGCTCACTTCACCAAGTAGAAATGAAGCACCTGCCAACTAGGTTTAAAAGGAGCAGGTGACAAAAACGTACATGTAGATATAAGAAAAAGGTGACCTTAAGAGAGGGATAGATGCTCGGAGGAATGGACATTACAAGAGGGTCATAATATCAACAAGAACTATAACAATGGGGGAATCTGATCCAAAGTTCAGATGTCTATGTACAAATGCAAGCAGTCTGGGAATAAACAGGAAAAATTGCAAGTGTTTCTACATTAGCTAAATTATTTCTTAACAGGTATCACAGAGAAAATGGGACAAATTTCATGATGGGAATTTCGGCATAGACTGATAAACAGGAAGGGCATAAAGGACAGAATTGATTTACTGTATGTCAAAACATGTACACATTTTCTGAGGTGCAGAAGACAAAAAGCAGGCAGTTTGAAAGCCTATAAATGAAGCTAAAAGGGGAAAGAAACAGGTCAATGGCACGGCACAGAGTCTACTATAGACTACCCAGTCAGGGAGAGGAATGGATGAGGCATTTCTAGAACAAAACAAAACAAAACAAAAACAAAAAAAAAGTAAGATTATCCCAACCACAAGACCTGATTACAACTACGAAGAAATATGCTTGAAAAAATAATACATGAAAACAGAAAGTGTCCAATAAATTCTTGGAGTGTAATGGACACAATGGCTATGTCTACACTCAGGAGGTTAAATCGATCTAACTTAAATCAACTTAACCAAAGCAAAATAAAACTTGTAAAATTGATTGCAGGTAAATCAATTCAACAGGTACACACACACACACACACACACACACACACACACACACACACACACACTAGCATTTCCGTACACAGCACTTGCTATTTAGATTTAGGAGAGGGGAACATGGAAGGTGTGGCAACATGGCCCCCAGGCAGGGCCATGTTGCCACTCAATCCCCTGCCACTGGCTCTCCAGAGCCAGTGGCAGGGGGAGAAAGCCCCCAGAGCAGGGGTGGGGGTGCCTTTCTTCCCCACTGCTTCCCCAGTGGTGGGGAAGGGATCAGGGCCACCCCTGCTTCCCCCGCTGCTTCCCCGGTGATGGGGTCGGAGATTGCGGGGTGCCCCAAATCTGCTGCTTACCCAGTGGCAGAGGCAGAGATGCCAAGGGTGCCCCGAATCACCCACGGCTTCCCAGTGGAGGGAGCGGAGATTGCAGGGAGCCCTGGCTTTCCTCACCACTTCCCTGGCAGTGGGGGTGGAGATTGCGGGGCACCTCACTTCCACCGCCACTTCCTGGCAGTGGGTGGTGGAGATCACACTGTGACCAACAGGGCACACTAAGATCCCTGCCCCCACTGCCTGGGAAGTGGGGCACCCTGAGATCTCCACCCCCACCGCCTGGGAAGTGGAAGGGGAAGCCGGGGCATGCCCGGCATCTCTGCCCCTGCAGCCTGGGAAGGGGCGAGGAAAGCAGGATAGATGTAAGCATTTTTATATCAAAATAATCAGTGTTATTTCAGTTTAAAACCTGTTTGTGGACATACCCAGCTTTGTGTTCAGAAGGTGGAGGAAGGACCCAGGTGATAGTCATTTTAGTCTTAACTGACTACATGCTGAAGTCAATATAGGTGAAATTCATCAGTAAATTATGTATTTCATAATTCTAAGGAAAGGATGAAGTGAGGGCAGCTGAACATGGATAACGGTTTTCAAAAAGCAGGTTATACAAACTCAGTGAATTGATAGCTAAAACACCCCTTGGGAGAAAAACTAAGTGGAAAAGGAGTTCAGGATATCTGGCAGATTCCCAAAGACATGATATTAGAAGCACACAGTGAAGAATTCTGAGACATATTATGACACTGAGTCAGCAAGAGTTAAGCTTTATTCCTGAGGCATTTTTATTTTAGTAAGGTTTTTATATAGCTCCACATAACATTTACATAGGCACAAAAAGGAAATGTATGGTCTAACTGAAATTACTCTAAAGCTGGGTTGTCCATGTCCAGTCCACAATCTGTGGGCCGGAGTCTGACCCGCTGAAGGCTGCTATCCAGCCACCTGGGGCTGCAGCCTCTCCCTTCTATCCCTATGCCAGCAGTCAGGGTGCATGAGCAACCTCCTGAGCTACCGTGAGTGCAGCAGTAACCCCTGTCCTTCAGCCCTATACTGGCCGGCTGCAACAGTAGCATCTCCACCCTGAGCCCAACAGCAGCCCTTCCCGTCCAGACCCAAAATGATGAGGAACAGCAGTAATCCCTCCCTTCCAGCCCTGTGCCACCCAGCCAGATACAGTAGCAATCCCTCTGCCTCAAGCCAGCTAGGTGCATCAGCATCCCCAACAGTCACTCCCAGCCAGCCAGAAGCAGCAGCAGCCCCTCCTCCCCAGCTCCAAGTGAGCTAGGCAGAGGACTTGCTCCTCCCTTCCAGTCTGTATATGACATGAAGCTGGGAGGAATTGTTAGCAACTTCAGATGATAGGATTAGAATTCAAAATGGTTGTGAAAAAAATGGATAATTGGTCTGAAATCAACTAGATGAAATTAATTGAAGACAAGTCCAAAGTATCCCACTTGAAGAAAGTCAAATGCATGACTACAAAATGATACACTATAGGTACATAGTAGGCACTAATACTACTGAAGAGGATCTAGGTTAAAAGTGGATCACAAATTGAAAATCAGTGTGAAGGAGTTGGAAAAAAATAGTCTGGGACTAAAAACAGAAATGTCATAAAAAAAGACACATGTAATTGTTTCAGTCTAGTCTACTTTGTACTTGTGAGGTGCCAGCCATCACAATTTAAGAAAGATATGCTCAAACCGCAGAGAGATGAGGGAAGAGCTACACAAATGGCAAAATGCTTGAAAAACATGACCTATAATGAAATATTTAAAAAAAAAAATACCAGATATGTTTACTTCTAGGAAAAGATGATTTAGGGAAGACCTGATAACAGTTTTCAAATATTTGTATTTCATACAGAATGTATGGTGAACAGTTGTTTTCTATGTCCACTGAAGGTAGGACAAGAAATAATAAGCTTAATCAGCAGAAAAGTAGACATGATTCAATATCGGGGGTGAAGCTTTCTAACTATAACGATAGTTAAGTACTCAAATAAGTTTTCATCAGAGATTTTGAAATTCATATAGCAGGTGGTCTTCAAGGACAGCTTAGACAAACATCTGTCAGAAAAGATCTAGTTATACTGGCTGTGATTCAGTCCAGGGGCTCAGGTAGATAACCATTCAAGCTTCCTTCTATTTCTATGATTTCTTATAGAGTAGGAAATACATTGGGATACAGTACTGTGCTCAGATTAGCACCTTTGTGCTTTAAAAAAGGCAACATTTGAAAAATACATAGAACAATAGTCCTCATGTAGGATTCCATTCAGAAGAAACAAATATAATATTATTTCTTGTATGAGCAGCAACATTTTTTTTTGTACTCAAAGGAATAGAAGCACTTTAAAAAGTAATGACTTAAATACCAGTGGTGAAGAGACACTGCAGGCTATATCTGCTCCACAATGATTCACATGCTACCTGAGGTATTGAAAAGTAGTATGTATTTTGAGAGGAAATGTTGTCAAGAGCACCCAGTGGATTTCTGATTCTTTTTCCTACATATATAACTTAAATACTCTGAAAAATGGAAACAAAATAGGTACATTTCTACAGAATACTTTCTTTTCCCCTTTGTCTATTTGCAAGAAAATTCTTAAAATGACTAAGCTGCATGGACAGATATATAAGATTATCTCTTCATACTGGATTAATTTCATTTTGTTCATCTAAGAAATTAGGTTTCATGTAGGTGGCATGCAAGGAGGATTGTGGTAAAAAATCCTTCTACTCTTAACCTGGAAACAGGACATAAAGCAGATACAGCTATTTCTTTCTGGCTTATAGAGTGAAATAATGGCTGCAGCCCCTCTGTGCCTGCTATGGTCAATTGTTAGGCATAACCATGCCCCTGTGGGCCATTTTGTTGTCTACCACCAATGTCTGCTTCTATACTGGCCTAAGTGCAAAAGAATCTCCATGGTGCCTGGGCTTTCCAATATTGTCTTGCACTAAAATTCACTCTAGTACACAGAGCTATCAAAAGTCTGTCTTAAACCACATAATGTCAATTTCCAAAGGGATAGCTGTGTTAGTCTAGTCCAGCAAAATAAACAAGGAGTCATGTGGCACATTAAGACTAACAGATTTATTTTTCACATGAGCTTTCGTGGGAGAAAATCCCACTTTGTCAGATCTGATGAAGTGGGATTTTCTCCCATGAAAGCTCACATGAAAACTAAATCTGTTAGTCTTAAAGTGCCACACGACTCCTTGGTTGTTGTTGTTGTTTTTGTTTGTTTGTTTGTTTGTTTTTGTTAAACCACATAAACCTTATTTAAAGTCCCTGAATCTGATCTTAAGCTTGTTTTGTATGGTGCAAAAACCAATGAAGTCTCTTACTCTTGTCTATGAGAACTATCTATGATCCTTACCAATCATTAAGATGGTCAGGCTGATACCAAAGGGGACACCAAGGGACTCCTCAGTATCTCAATAGCTGGATCTTTTAGACATTCCAAAGGGGTAGGGAGGCCATGTAGATTCTCTGTCTGATTAACAGGACTCCATATTTCTTTCCCACTCTCTCCCTGACAAGTATTCTGAAAATGCATCCCTGCAACTCCACTGAATAAAAAAGAGGAATGAATGAGGATGGATTAAAAAAAAATGTCTTGAAAGGGAGAGAACAACCCTAAAGATCTTGCTGTGCAGCACCTTTAAACACTGTCAGCTGAAAAGACTGTAGTTATATACATACCTCAGGACAATCAGGCTGGCTCTCATTACATGAAAATCACCTTCATTCTCATCTGGGACAGGAGATGTTGTGGGTTCACAAACTTTACCCCTTGGCCAAAGAGTCAAGCTGCCTTGGAACCTCTACTCAACAGCTCCTGAAATGTAAGCCCCCACAGAAGACTCCAGGTGCATCTAGAGCTGTACAATCAGTCAAGGATATGGAGCTCCTTGTAATTGTAAAATGAAGTTCAATGGGACAGGATTTTCAATTTAAATTAGACTTTAAGACTAATTCTACATTAGCAAGCATAGTTCGGATTTGCTTCATCCAAACTAAGCAGTGCCCGGTTAGTTCAAACTAACTGTGGCTTTATAGTTCAACCTAACCTTTTAATTTGAACTAGCAGTGATTTTTTTTTTTTTTAGTTTGAACTAATTTATTTTTGTTCAAAATTATTTTCATATCAATATTTCATCTTTGCAATATTCCATATGTGATATGCCATCTTTGGTGTCAATAGAAAGGCTATAATCTGCTAAGAATGATTATATGGTTTGTATGTAGGTAACATGCCTGTATTAGAAATTAGAAATCTACTTGTTTTTATGTGTGTTCCAAGTGATTTGATTTTAAGGCATGCCCAGACTGGATGTCCACAAAAAAAATTATGGCTATGTCCTTATGAGGCTTTTAAATCAAAACAACCACTGTTGTTTCAATTTAAAAATAGTGATGTCCAAATGACATATCCTTGTTTTGAAATAAGGAGCTCCCTTATTTCAAAATAAGGAAAATCATTTTGATACAATAAAACCTGGTTTGGTATCAAAATGAGGGTTATTTCAAAACTGTGGTTTTGCCCAGGCAGTGGGGAGATACAGCTCTGGCACTGGCTGCCCTGCCAGTGGCCACTGAGCCCAGGCTGCAGGGCCCGCCAACTCCACACCGGTCGCCCTGCCAGCAGTTGCTGAGCATGGGCTGTGGGGAGAGCTGGCTCAGACACAGGCCTCCCCACTAGCGGTCACGGAGCCTGGCCTGTGGGGCCAGTGAGCTCCACACCCTCTGCCCAGCCCACAGCAGGCACCCCCCGCAAGCCTAGGGAGTTGACTCCAGGACCCCCATGAGGCTGGCAGCAGGCAAGCTCTGGAAGCTGACTGCAAGACCCCCTGCCCCATGGTCCCTGCCCTGCTGCTCCATCAGCACTGAGGGACACAGGACAGGAGTATCCCTGGCCTGGGGGCTTTTCCTCTGCCTGGCTTTCCAGGTGAGAGCCAGGCAGGGGATTGGGTAGCAAGATGGCCTTTAAAAATTAAATAAAATTAAGAATTTTGTTTTGAATTAGCTTATTTCAAAATAACCTATTGCAAAATAAGCATCTATGTGTGAACATAGCCTATCTTCCTGTTGGCCCCTCAAGGCAACTCACAACTGAAGTGGGCCTGCCAGGAAACCTGTTCGGCCAGTCCCCCAAGCTGACCATGTGACTCAACCCCATTTTGATTTGGCAAGGACCCTGAGAGCATGGGGAGGGTCAAAAGGTGATAAAAGGCCATAGCCCATTCTCCATTTTGTCTTTAGTCTTCAGTTTGTCAACAACCAACACCCTTCTTCAAAGCTTCTGACGAAGTGGGATTTTCTTCCATGAAAGCTCACGTGATGAATAAATCTGTTTGTCTTTAAGTGACACAAGATTCCTTGGCTTTTTTTTCCCCTGCACAATTTCATAGAATCATAGGGTTGGAAGGGACCCCACGAGGTCATCTAGTCCACCCCCCTGCCAAAAAAAGTAGGACCACTCCCACTAGATTATCCCAGCCAGGGTTTTGTCCAGCTGGGTCTTGAATACCTCCAAAGACAGAGATTCCACCACCTCCTTAGGTAGCTTATTCCAATGCTTCACCACTCACCTAATATATTCAATATTTTAATGCAACTGAGATTTCCTTGATACAAGTAGTTATTTAATTTCCTTCCAGTTAACACTCATTACTTCAGAGGAACACTATGAATCAGGAAAGGTATTTTATTTATTATCAAATATCTGTTCTCACTAATTTAAAAGCAAGGAGTCGTGTGGCACTTTAAGACTAGTTCACCCGTCTTCAAAGCATCTGATGAAGTGGGATTTTCACCCACGAAAGCTCATGTGAAAAATAGATCTGTTAGTCTTAAAGTGCCACATGACTCCTTGGGTTTTTTCGCTGGACTAGACTAACACAGCTATCCCTTTGGAAACTCACTAATTTAGTTTAATGGACATCAGATAGTGCCTTGTTGTGCATAAGGCTTAGTTTTATTTTGATATCTTCCTTTTCTTGGGTAGCAGCTTTGATTTCTAAACTAAGTTTTGGTTGCACATATTACTTGCATGCGTAAGATTAAATGTCACCCTTATACCGTTCTTTAAATTTATCTCAAGCAATTCAAGTTTAGATAGTTGTAGTCGCTGTTTGGATTTAGACATATGTGACCAAATTCTGACCTGGCTAAATAGTGAAAG
This sequence comes from Podocnemis expansa, assembly GCA_007922195.1. Classification (NCBI taxonomy): domain Eukaryota; kingdom Metazoa; phylum Chordata; order Testudines; family Podocnemididae; genus Podocnemis; species Podocnemis expansa. The sequence goes on along the minus strand of ML681993.1, from coordinate 42,731,603 downwards.
ACAACTGAAGAGAAGGGAACTTTGACCTTAGTATAAGTTTTCCCCTCTCTTTTTGAACATAAAGGGAGCAGAAACATTTTATTTAGATGATGAGGTCCCATGTGTGCTGCATTGTTACCACAAAAGTCTGTCAAAAATAGTGGTGGATGCCTTGTATGTTTGTAGCTTTATGTCTCCAAATTGAATGAAAAGCACCACTGGTAAACTCAGCATATTCTGAAAAGACTTATTGTTATTAGTAAATGATAATAATATTTCAATTGGAATTGGGTGCACATCCTTTAGATTCCTTTGACAATCTCAATCACATATAATAAGGCCCATCTTGACAAGAACAAAGGAATAGGAAAATCAACCGAGAAGAAAAGCAGAGGCTTTTTTTTTAAAAAAAAAACTACTTTAAAAAATTAATTTCATCATATAAATTGGTTTCTATAGATAGTTTGTCCACACCTACCCATTAGTGCCCTCTGGAATTTTAAAATAGAGTTTGGGAAGAATGCCCTTGATTATATGATTCATTTCAAACTAATTTAGGTAAATATGCAATGCTTAGGTGTCATTGCAGGCCTACTTAGTTCATGCCATTACGCAAGTTAGAGACACTAATTCATTGCATAGACAAATGAATTCTCAGGTACACAACTGATTGTGTGCATGTGTCACTAACTAGTTTGCGTGCACGATGTATGCATTGAAAATGTATACTGTATTACACATTCATTTTTGAATGTTTATTGGGCAGATTTTAGAAAAAATCAGAACTGAAAAGTTCAGCGAGCAAATATACATACAAATTTGTTTGTTCACGCATGTATTGAGTGTCCCATACAATATCAAGAGGGGTAGCCATGTCAGTCTGTGTAGCAAAAGCAGTGAGAGTTCTGTGGCACCTTATAGACTAACAGATTTCTTCGAGTGTGAGCTTTCATGGGCTTGAAGTGGGCTGAAGTGCACAAAAGCTTATACAATATCAAGGATAAGATCAAGTATAAGTACACTGATGGTGGATTGCTCCTGAAATACTACACTGAGTAAGCAGGAAACTTGTTCTTATACTACAGCAGCAATGTTAGTAGAGGTTCAGGACTCAATTTCTTGGATTGTTTATAGAGTCTACTGGAAAGATAGAACAGCCCTGCTGAAATACCAGAACCAAAATACGAGAACCAATTACAAGCCAGAATTAAGAGACAAAGGGTTTAGTTTTACTTTCAGTTTTGACTGTATTTGGAAATGGTGTAGCAGAAAGAAGCATCAAAGCCAAGAAGGACTTTTTACCCTATATATTAATCCCCAAAGGAAAACTTTGACTTTGAGATTTCAGGGATATTGAACAGTGTCATCTGAGCAGAGACCAGAAACTCAGGAAGCTGAGAAGACTACTGATCAGTCTATCAGGAGCCAGCCTGAAAGCCTCACTGGAATCCAGATCACAAAACCATGAGATGATCTTACCATGATCTTATTTTTGCATAATCACTCTACTTTGTTCATTTTACTATATTTTTTAAGCTGATCACTGACTTCAGTACTGCACTACTTACCAAAGACTGAACCTAGATGTACTATATGCTAAATGAGTGCTAGGAAGGAGCTATAAGTGATTTGTGCTGGATGTAAATGATGGGGGGGGGGGGCAGAGTTAGTAGTAATAGTAGTAGTAGCAGTAGCAGTAGTAGTAGTATTGTCGTTGTCATTGTCATCATTGTTATAATCCCCTTTTCCACTGTTCCGTACCCTGAGTTTTTCATGCCTAATAAAGCCCAAGTTACTGTTTCATTTCCTGGGAATTGTGATAGCTATTTTATTTGTGTTTGCACTGATTGGCACACGTCTGGATGAGACTGTGTTAAATAATGTCCCAAGGGATAAGGCTTCTGATTTCACTGCACCATTTACAGGAGAAGAGATACATATAATCTAGCAGATGCACCCAGTCCCTGTAACCTTTAAAAGAAAATGGAAATTAAAGCCATGCCTAAAAAATGGGTTACACGTATGCTCTTGGTGATTTGCAGCCTATGGTGACTAATTTAAAAGATAGACATTTATCCAAAATTATATATAAATACCAACATATTATCTTATATGGTGTTTTCATAGTATTAGCCATATGCAAGTTAGCGATTATTATACCTGAGTCTTTTTCAATCAAAGATGGCATTAGTAATTTAGCAAGAATCATTCTTTTTTTTTTCATTTATTTATTGTCAATAGCTATTTCTTCATTTCTAGTTAACCTAAACTGTTTCCTTAACTATAGCCCATGGAGAATAATTTGGATATATCATATGCTCTCTATATTTTAATAAAACATAATTTTCTATAATAAAATATTTTGTTTATAAAAGTCTCTTTTAGGACTTAGGTTTTATCCTGTCTTTTAGAGAGCCTCCTATTCTACGTGTTCATTGCAGGACTGTTACTCCTCTGCATAAATGAGTATATCTCCAAATCAGTTACTTAGCCATCCAAGTTATATAAAGGGGAGCATTTTGAAAACTGTTGAAGATCAGCTGTTCATTATACTGGGTACTGTTTTGATGGGCCTTTATGTAGTATAGATGCTTCTAGTCCAACTGGGGAAAGATGTCACCTAAGAGAAGCTGATTTCCCATGGTGAAGACTGCTCTTCCTGTCTTGTCTCCATTTCCTTTCCTTCCTCACATTCAAGTTTTAGGGATGGGGGAAGTCACATGCTACACTTGATGGCCAGGCTCTGAGATTTATCCAACCCACTGCTGCTTCCAATGGGTCAGAGTGAATGTAGGATCAGGTGACTGACTTTAGTTTGTGGTTGTGGAGCATGAAGGATGTTGACACAACTTGCTAGGTAGGTATAGTATTCACTGTAGCTTCCCAATTTCAGCACCATCTTTCCCTTCTTTAAGCTAATTGCCATGTCTCTGATGATGCTGAAGCCCTGGCAGTTTTGGGATCTGGAAGGAATTTTTCCAGCATGACAAACTGGCAAACTGTTGTGTGGTTCTTTTTATCTTCATTTATCTTGCAATATGCCAGTTTTCTGGTCAGTGCATTAAGTTATAGGTGTTTCAAACTTGGGAAGTTACAATATAGTTGAGGGCTTAGAACATAAGAATGACTATACTGTGGGAGACTGATGTTAGAGCTGGTCACATTGTTGTCTTGGTAATGGTGTCATGGGAGGGCAAATAGACTTTGCTTCTTGCAATTGGAAGTTAGTGAAATATGTTATCTTTTCTCCCCCTCTTTCTTTTTCATAGTTTGAGCAAGAAACTATCCTTTGTCTCCTGTGTAAGAACCTTGGAAAGAACATACTTATCAGCTTTCTCACCCTTCCCTTCCCTTGCTAAAATGCTTGGTCTGTAATATTATAGGCATTGCTGTATCAAAAGTAACATGTTGTGAACAGCTGTGCACCATTTACTAAACCTGTAAGCAACAACTAGGCTGGATAGAAAATTATATTTGTTACATATTTATTAATATTCATTGTTTGATTGTTAATGTGATAAAAAAGAGACCTTTACAGAGTTGTTATACATGTAAGCTTTTATATATTCTCAAGCATTAAAGGATTGTAATTCCTCACCCTAGCCCTTTGTTGACCCGTGATGTTGAAGTGGAATGAACAGGTAATGAAGGAAAACATTCGACCCAATCCACCTCTGGGAATACCTATTTGCCTCTTCTTGTAACACATATTAGGTCAAACAAATGGTCCATCTAGCCTAGTATTCTGTCTTCTGACAGTGGCCAATGCCTGTTGATTCGGAAGGAATGAAAATAACAGATAATCACCAAGTGATCCATCCTGTTGTCCATTCCCAGTCTTTGGCAAACATGTCAGACTACAATTCCTGTAGACAACCTGGCTACCTGGGCGCTGGCCATGGAATGTCTGCATCATTCAGGTGGGTCTCATGTTGATTGTGTCTCATCCAGCCCCCATTTTCTGGCAAGCCCTCTGAGCCTCAAGGGTACATCTGATCAGTCCTGCTTCCACTCATGTGGCTAGAAGCTTTCAGATGATGCTCCAGTTGCCTAGGAGGAGGGAAGCGGAAAATCAGCCTGGCTTCTGTGATGCAAAGACTGCAGCAGCTGCCCAGGGCTGGAGCTGTAGGTGACGAGCAGCCCACCTCCCACCATCTGCCTGCATTCCGCTGCTCACTACAGGCCAGTTCGCACTTGTTGTCACAGTGGCAAAGTATGTGCTGCTGCTGAATGCTGTATCAAGTGGGGATGGGTGGACCTGGTAGCTAAGTGGGTGGGTCTGGGCCTACATGGGTCCACTCACAGCTATGCCTCTGGACTCATCTCTCTTTTCTCTAAGGATGAAGAATAGTAGGTTTCAACTCTAGTTTCCAGTCAGGATCCCTTGGAAGCCCTGATGATATAGAGACAGCATGACTTTCACATTCTATGAAGTGGGTCACAGCCCACAAAAACTTACTCCCAAAGAAATGTGTTAGTCTTTAAAGTGCCACAGGACTTTTCTTGTTTTTGTTATATAGAGTCTAACATGGTACCCCTCTGGAATTTACAGCTCTCACAGCCACTCTCATGTTATAGACTGCCACTTGTGGCCTATTAAGAACCCCACAGGAACAACTCTGCCAGATAGTTTGGGGAAGGCACCCTGCTTAGCAATTTTACTTAAAATTGTGGCTTCATTTAATCATATCATGGTGCCTCTATGTTTCATTGTTCCTCTGTTCATGTCGCAATCCTTTTTTTGCAGTCAACGTTTTCACATGCATTTTTTATAGCTACAGTAGAATTGCTTAGGTCAGATCAAGTACTTTCACTTCCAAGTATCTGAGTTACTCCTGCAGCTCAAGTGGCACCCACAAATTCAAATGAAAGTGCAAAACTGTGATGCATATTTTGTAAGCATAAATCTAACCTGGAAAAATGCCAGTCACAATTCTGAAACTGAGCCAAAACTCTACCATAATAATTATGCGCAGAACATTGAAACCACAATTATTTGTCCGGCTATTTAAACATTAAGAAAATAAGAGCACTTCTAGAAATCCTTGTAACTAATACAGCTTTAACTTTTAAAATGTTTTAATATCACTGTAAAAGAGTTTAGAGGTCTGATATGTATAGTGTTATTTGATGTTGTTATAGTTATCCCTTTAGTTTATTTGAGCATAATAATACTATAACAAAATATATGAACATCTGTGCTTAGGAACAGGAAAAGATAAATCAAGGTGGAAGTTGAGTGCTCTTTTTTTAGCCACATGAAATCAAGAGTGCATGGCAGCTATTTTCCAGCTTCTTTTCCATTAAAAAAAAAAATACCTTTTTTGGAAATATGCAGGCGATTACTACCATGCAAAACAAACAAAAAATCCAATAGTGGATAAATATCTAAAAATGCTAAAATAAAAAAAAATAGTCATAAGGTGCAAAAAGGATGTAGAATTGGCCCTAATTGCCTAATGTAGATCCACAAAAATTTATACTAATTTACAGTACAGAAAATGAACCCAACATTCAAGCTTGTTTTCACATCTGTGTCGTATAATATGGAGAACATTTAACATAGAATTACTTCACTTATTCACTATTTCCATTTTGGAGACCAGAATGGCATTTATAGGTAGAATATAAATATATAGGCATGTGATTCAGACATAATTATTTATACTATTTCTTGGTCTGGTGGTAAAGATAATTCTCTCAGATGTGTAAGCAGTTCATCGTTTAGAGTTCTGTAACCCTGATAGTTTAACTTCTGACTCTGTTAAAAACTAATTTTAAAATGTTTCATAGTGAACACTATATTTGTCTTGAGTTCAAAACAGCACTTAAATGATAAATAACATCTACATTTTGCAGTGAACTAAATTAATATGTAGTGTACCATGCATTGCAAAACCAATATAACTTACATATGCTCAGAATTTAAACATGAGTTTAATAAAAAGAAGTAATACTGTCAAATTGCAGTACAAATTGTAATCAATTGTAGAATATTAGTAAGTCTAGAAAATAAAATTATCATTTGGAGTCATTGGAAAAGGAGAAAAGTTTTTAAAACACTCTGTACTTTTAAATCATGATATGTTACTTTAATGGTGTTTACATTGCATTAAAGAGAAAGTAAAACTGACACCTGCAACAGTCTGACATTCCACTATTTTTCTACCTAGCATTAATCCTACAGTCACAAACAAATTCAGGGTAATATACCTCACTCCTATATACCACTTTTATCAGCAGATTTTAAAATGTTTTACCTGAATCTGAAAGTCTTGAGTCAAGAGGAAAAGAAAGAAAAAACACTGTCATTAGCACCTCATCCCACTCCACCTCTTGCCTCTCCCCAGATCAAGAGTGCTAGCTTCTCCAGTAAAGCCCCACTCAGCAATACTGCATCCCACAGCCTTCTTTACAAAACAGTCAAACAACCATCATATGACTTAAATCCCAGAATTCTTTGGGAATGTATAAGAATGTGAGATTCATTGGTTGTCAAGATTGTTCTTGGTTGATTGTTAAACCATGGGCCAGTGAAAGGCTGTGTCTCCACTATGTGCTTAAGTCAACTTAAAGGAGCTTACACTGATTTAAGCAAAGCCCTTTGGAGTTGATTAAGTCAACTTAAGGGCTTCCTTAAGTTGACTTAATAACTACTGCCCTTAATGTTGACTTTAGGGGTTAAGTCAACTTTATTAAGTCAACTTAACACGATTGTGAAAGTGGAATTTTCCACTTGGATTTTACTATGGCTAAAACTCCAGCCTGGGTTGATGGAATGTAGCTTGTTAGGCCTCTAATTGGGAAAAGAAATAATTATGTAGTGTTGTCTTCCAAGGTCGAAAAAACATAGACAGTAACAGTTTTTTAAGAAACTACTGCAAGTAACCCCAGACCAGTTCAGACTGGACTCTGGAAAGTGATAAGAACACCTGCAGAGCTCATGAGAAAAATCTACTGACCAAGGTCAGTGAGTTTCCATGCCAACAGGCGATATGCTAATTTTGGGGTCTCAGCAATAAAAAGGGGGCTCTGTTGCCAGGTTGGAGAGGCGATGGGTTAGCAGCCTCTCGTGTTGCCACAGGATCTGGCCACCAAGGCACTTCCCACCCCCCTTACACAGGAGGCATTAAAGACCCCCTCCCCCTTTGACTGATCATCAAGGGAGCCTGCAGTTTTCTTTTTCTCTTTTTGCATATCTTTTTTTCTTTTTCTTTTTAAAATTATTTTACTAAGTGTTCATTTTTTATCTGCTCACCCCAGAGTAGGGGGCCACGGCCCTTGGCACATCCATAGGGTATGGCAGGGGGTGTTCAACTGCTGCAACTGGTTGCAGTGGGCTCTGATTTTTATGGCCGCTTACAAGCCAGGGTTAGCTGTAAGTTGGTCGAGCCGTTTGAACACCGGGCTGTTCAAGTGCAGGATTTTAAGAAGCATGCAGTTAGTTGACACCAGACCAGTGGGCTGCTGATTTGAAGGCCACAGGCAGAACTTGTAAGCTGCACTGTTGGTCGCAGCCATTTTAACACTGGGCTCTTCTATCATGTTTTGCTATCTCTCTCTCTCTCAAAGAAGCAGGTCTGCTGTCTGCACCTCTACAGATAGCATCCAGATGTGGTAAATATAACCTAGTTATATCTGGGATTTAAATTGGAGAACACTTTTTGAGGTTGGGTGTGTGTGTATGTATTATTACTGCTCTGAATTTACTAAACTCATAAATTAAAATTAAGCTGGTATCTCACAATCCAAATAGAAAAAAAAACAGCAGTGTGAACAAGTGTGATAAAAGAATAAATCCACTTGTATTCCCTGCCAGACACCCCAGCTGACCCTTGTAACTCTTAGCTGCAAACAGCCCATGGCTAGCTCCACCAGGCCGTGACCCATGGTATCTGGAGAGCAAGGGGGAGAAGCAAGGTGTCCATGCTGTCCTGGGCTGTGTGTGATGTTTTAGTGTGTATTAAATAGAAAAGCTTTTTCACCCACGGATTATGCTCTATCTCTGTCTCCCATAAACCCCATTCTGCTAAATTGTACCAACCAGAATTGGCATTGGGGTTTTACTTTAGTGTTAGACACAGAGATTAAGATCAGTTTGTATAAATTTTAATAAGTGTGATTTAATAGGAATTGCAAGTTTTTTTAATTACGGTCATAGGAATTGTAGCAATTTGCTTAGCTTAGTAGCATAGAGTATATTCATTAAAGTTTTTATTTGTAATATGTCATTTAGTAGTTTTTTTTTTTTTTTTTTTTGGTGTGATCACAATAAAAGTCACATAAACAGTGTATTAACCAAAAACAGCAGTTTCGGTCTTTTGCCTCTTGATTGGGACATATTCTCACCATGCAGGGGTTGCCCCCTTGTGTCCCACTCTCCCACAACAACAATATGGACATTAAAGTCGACTTTATAAAGGCAACTTAGTGCAGTGTGGACTCACTAAGTCAACTTAATAAAGTCTACTTAAAATCAAATTTAAGTAGACTTTATTAAGTTGACCTAATAAAGTAAACTTAGCTTTTATAGTGTAGACATAGCCAAAGCTCTTCCAAGGTGTTTCTCTTAGAGGGTATGTCTATACTGGAGCCTTAGTTCAACTTAACCTTCCTTAAGTTGGCCTAAGGAAAGCTCTGTCCACAGTGGGAATTTATTAAGCCATCTTTGACTTAACCACAACACCTCATAAGGTCAACTTAACTTTAAAGTTGGCATTATTAAGTTGACTTAAATCAATGTAGATGGGGCATAGCCCTTAAGGTGACCTTATTAAATCGACTTAAGGGCTATGCCCATCTACACTGGCTTAAGTTGACTTAATACAGTGAACTTAACTACTGAATCGACCTAGCAGCTGTCGGTGTGGACATGGGCACTCTATGGGATTTTGGAATACAGACCTTCTAAGTTGACTTAACAAGGTTGACTTAAAGGGTACTGAAAGTCAATCTTGTTCAGTCAACTTAACAGTCCCCACTGTAGACATGCCCACAGTTATGATTTCAACTTGTGGGTTTGTATGAAGTACCATACAGCCAAGGATTCCTAAATTGCCTTTATGCCAACAATGTTTTTGGCTCACGTGTGCCCCTTGCCTCCTTATGGTCTATATAGACATCTATACATCTGAGTCATTCATACCAGTTATGCTGATTCAGAAATAGCCAAGAGCTGTGATCATGTTGTGCATGGTCCTGGGCTTGTATGTAGCAAATTCTTCCATTAAGTTGCATGAAGCTAAATTGATAAACAGTGATAATCTATCCTTTTCAGTGAAGACTCAGTTTTGACTATCAGATCAGACAATTTATCTGCCCTTAGATTACTGCTTGGTACCCATGTTTTTCTGTTCATATCTCCCCATTACAGTCATGATGAATGGGAGAAGTCAGTGGTTCCTTGGTTTTGCTATTATTTTTTCCCATTAAGCTAAACCTTCAAAGTATAGTGGATGATGTCTACATTTTCAGTCCAGAATGGTACCATTGAGAGACATTTCTGAAGATAATGGGTAGCTGAGGAGCATATCCTTTGGGCGGAATCACCTTTCTGTTATTTTATGGGGTATATACTGTTTATAAAATGGAACACATAAACATAATATCTGAATATGGCTTCTCTAAAATTTACTGGAAGATGATTCTCTTGACTTCCAAAGTCTAGCTACTATTACTCATGGTCATCCTCTCTCAGACCCCCCTTTTTTTTTTTTTTTTGAGTGTAACAGTCATTACAACTCACCTTGAGGAGTCAGGATACAGACTCAGACATCAGACTTGCTATTGCTATGATGATGTAGTTAGTAGAGCTGGTTTGTGATCAAGACCTCTTGGTTGAAAATGCAATGGAAGGTTAAGATCTGGCTGGCCTGCAACCCTATTAGAGAAGAGGAACAATGTACCCCATGAATGTCTGACTAATGATAATGTATATAAAATATTAAGCTTAGTCTTAGTGTAGAGAAAATAATGAAGGTCAAGAACTGTGGTTATGCAGGTACTCAGAAAAATGAATTATACTAATTTCTTTATTGCATATACTGTATTTTAACCTTACTAATCTAATGTCTCTTTTACATCTCAGGAGAGCTAAAATAACTAAGACATATCTTAAAGTCATAGTTGCTCTTCTAATTATTACAGCAATATTAGTAGAAGCTCATTAAAAGTAGTAATTTGTATTATGCACATTTCATGTACCATCAGTGAATCCAATTCACCTTTAAATGACCTTTGAAAGCAAGTATAATAAGCTAAACAGGTGGATAGCATCTAAAACTCATTAGAATTTGAAAGCTAAATCACCTTCAGAAGAATTGACTTTATTGCTTTTCCACCAATTGTGAAGTTACCATCTTAAACTTCAAGTATTTTGGAGACAACTGGTTGAATTATTTATTGCAAATAATTTATCCAATCAATAGCGACTTTTTTGTTTGTTTTTTGTTTTTTCCTTGTTGTGAATTATCTACAGAAAGATTATGATTATTACTAATCATATGTTATTCATAATTGTTTCATGAGCACTTTGTGGAACATAAGACACTGAAATCTAGAGGTTTTTGTTTGTGTGTTTCCTTAAAATTGATTATTATTCATATGTGGTGTTTATGTATGCTTATGGTCATTAAAGTCACATGCTATGATCTTTATATCCTGGTTACATCACAAAAGTTTCAGAGCTGGAAAGATTCACTACTCTATTTGTAGATAATCCAGAAAACTGCATAACAGTTTGATGGATCTTTTTGCATAAATAATAGATCAGGGGTAGGCAACATCTGACATGTGTGCCAACAGTGGCATGTGAGCCCATTTGGAGTGATATGGGGTGCCCTCTGCAGTGCCATTGAAATTGCTGCTCTTGCCACTGAAGCCCCCTCCAGATAGCTTCTTTTGTGGTCAACTGAGGTGGAGACCCCCATAAACACCATGGAAAGAAGCTCCCTGGAGTGGGTCCTCTTCATAGCATGCCTGGGAATGTGTCCTCAGGGATCCCATGGAAAAGAGCCAAGCACATCAGCTCCACAAGAGCCTCTTTGAACACTTTCTTTCTTTCTTTCTTTCTTTCTTTCTTTCTTTCTTTCTTTCTTTCT
>ML681993.1:42692726-42720515 GCA_007922195.1 Podocnemis expansa | reverse complement strand
AGAAAGAAAGAAAGAAAGAAAGAAAGAAAGAAAGAAAGAAAGAAAGAACAAGAGACATATTTGTGTAAGGGCATCTAATTAATAATATAAAGTTCAGCATCTCTTGCATAAGGCTGTGCCTATTGTAATAAAAAGTTAAGCTATAAAGCAAAAGTATGGGAGACAGTAAATAGTAAAGAAAGGAACAAAGATAAATCTTTCATAAAATTAACATCTGTTACACATGACATAAACATGTTACTTGTATATCTCTGCTGATCAGACTTTCAGTCAGAAAAATATTTGGGTTCAATTTCTTGATTGTTAGCGGGTTTTTTTAACCTAATCAGTTGGGTTTTGTATGCTATTATCCCAAATGTAGGTTATCAAAATAGTTATGATTTCAGACATACCTGTTATTATCAAGGTACAGGAAACCAAGCAACCTGTAACCTTTCTGTTTCATACGGAGGTAATGTTAGGTAATAAGAAAAAGTTATTTCAACAAGAGAAGACGTGGCTCCTTTTCCACTCACAAAATAAAAGTCAGGGAAGAATTAATTAATCACCTCAGTGAAAATGCCTACATTTTTGTAAACTCTTGCAATTCCCTGTTTAATTTTCCCTTCATAAAAATGTGTTAATGTTGTTTCTAAAGTATTTTTTTTTGACTTCCAGAATACAAATATTGAAGGGAAAGATACTTTTTGTTTCTAAATAAACTTAATTTATTTCAAGCATGAGAAATTGAAGTAAAGGAAGGCTGTTAACTCAAGCGTTATTTTAGGTGTTATTCTGTTTAAAAATAAACATTTCCAGTGCTCATCTCACCTATTGGCCAATGCTGACTTAACTAAGTCAAAAGGTAATTAATAATTTTAATTCTAAAATTTCCTGGACCTTCCCTAAACAGCAATGGTCTAATCCTGTGTTTAGTTGTTTGTTGTACATACTTAATTCTTTAGATTTTTTTCTGTAATGTTTTATTTTATAAGTTTATAAATTGGAAATATTGTGCCTACCTGCTCTGGGGAATAGCAGGTAAAATGCCTCACCTTTGGTCTCTGAACAGTTTTGTCCTCTCTCTCACTCTGTAACTCCTCACTCCAGGAGATTTCAGCTTCCTTTATTGTGACTTGACCCTAAAACCAGATCTGTATTTGTCTTTCCTCTCTGGGACCCAGAGTCCCGTAGGACCTGCTGTCCCAGTAACGTCATTCCATTGGAAGGTGGAAGAACATTCTGGGTTCCATCTCATGGATTCAACAACATTCAGACAAGATCTGTTGACTTCCAGTCTTGTTGCTCTCACTTTGAGATGTTTCCTACACCATTCCCATAGACTTTCTTCTCCACCATTATTTCTTCAGGGTACGCATAACTGGGCATGTGATTCAAGATTGTTCGAAACAAAGAAAATGTTTACTAATTAAGTTCTATATGATTTAAAAGTGGTCATATTTCTGAATACACAGCATTTTAGAGTACTACAATGATTAAAATAAACTAGATAGATGTTCATGGTCCATATATATATTCCATATATATCTATATATTCCATATATATAAATCTTGATAAGGATGGGACAGATACAAATCTAGAAGGCAAAGGAAGAAAATTCTAATGTGGTGCAACAGGCAGGGGCTTTGCAAATGGTTCAACTGCTGTGCCATGTGTGAGAATCATGATGTTTGTTGTTTTAGCTGGCACTATGATTAACTGAACTTTAGGATAGAATTACTCCATTTTTTATCAATTATTAGTATTGGATCAAATTACAGAGACAAACTGTTAAATTTGTAAATTTGATAAGCCTCTGCAATAGTAATTCCACAAATGTGCGAAGACAGAATAATACTTTGATCCCAATGACATTAAAAATTCCATCATCAAACTTCTTGATCTAGAAATTCATGGTAAAAAGGGCAATTGCAAGATTTAATGATACCATGAGAAGGTTAAACAATGAGCAAGATGGGTGACTTGGAAGTAACCTTTAAGGACATAGCAAATGTGTATTGCCATGGTAATCTGGGGCGTTCCTTGTGGAAAGTTACCAAAGACATGTATAGTAGGCTCAAATCAATGATATGTTTGCCTGTATTGTTAGCAAATTAATAATAGATAGCAAGTGTGTGTGTATACGTATCCATATCCATATCCATGTCCATATCCATATCCATATATCTTGTTAGAGGTTTAATAATGGGATCTAATTAATTCCTAGATGCTAAAATTGTTTTTTTTCCCTCTCATCTCATAATGATTCATAATTGTATTCTATTGATTTAAAGATCAGAAGATGAGACTTGTGGTATAACAATATTATTCCCTAATTTCTCCTCAGAACTTAAAATTCAACACAGTAAACTATCTGTGAACTGTTTTGACAAGTTGAATGGCTAATTGCCTTATGTTAGTGAATATAAGCAGTTTACCTTTGCATGAATAGGAAATAGATGTTTATCTTCAAAACAAAAAATATACACTGCCTATCATTTATCTGAAAAAGATCCAACTGTGACAACTGCTGTCAACAGGCTTATAAGCTTGTTAGGGAAAAGGATAAAGAAAAAGTCCCATGCCTTTCCTTTGTTTTATTTCAGGTTTCTTTATCTTTGACAGGGAAGATCTAAATTTAAAAAAAAAACAAAACAAAACAAAACAAAAAAAACGGAGAGTGCTGTTTTTATTCTGGAACTCTCATAGAGGAACTTGAACAAACTCTATACCTGAACTGCCAATTGAACTATAAATATTTAAACAGATTCCATTAAGACTTTTACAAATCAAACAAGGTGTCCTGTGGCACTTTTAAAAGTTGGCAAGTTTATTTATCACATGAGCTTTTGTGGGAGAAAATCCTACTCCCACACAAGCTGATATGATGAATAAATCTGTCACTCTTTAAAAGGGTCACGGGACTCCATGTTTGTTTTTCTGAACTAGATTAACATGGCTTCTCCTTTGGATTTTACAGCTCAGTACCTGCACCATCCTCTATAAAACTGGCCTTTCACAAACCTATGTGTATTTTGATCTCTTAACCCCTGCAACACTTTCTTCATTTTTTTATTATTAAAATATTTTAATTGTTTTTATTTATTTCTTAAAATTATTTTTCAGATTTAGTTTATTTTTAGATCAGTAGTTTTAGTTACTAAAGGACTGGCATTGGATCTGAAATTGATATTGACTTGGAGACTGGTTGACCTAACATATCATGAAATTGGTTTTCAGTAACAACTCACTATATTAGATTTGTTTCTGATGCAGTAGCTTGCAATTCACAAAAGCTTATGTCCAAAGAAATATGTTAGTCTTTATGGGTATGTTCACGCACACTTATTTCAAAACAACAGGGGTTGTTTCGAAATAAGAACTGCCATGGCCACACGACGCATGGCCATTTGGAAACATGCAAACCACTTGTTTCGAAATGGCTGCTGTTGTTTTGAAACAGATAAAACCTCATTTGGTTTCGAAACAGCGTTGTTTTGAAACCAGTGGTTTCGAAACAGCCCTGTGCAGACATAATGTTTTGGAACAAAGTGTTCCGAAACAACATGTGACCTTCCTCCCGGGGTGCTAAGTGGGGGACTGCAGGTGCCCGCGGAGTGAGGCGCGGGGCTGCACCTCACTCTGCAGGTGCCTGCAGTCCCCTGCAGGCACCTGCCAAATGAGGTGCAGCCGGGCGCCTCACCCCGGGGCTTTAAAGCCCAGGCTACCCCCAAACCTGGCGGCATGGGCCCTGGCGTGCAGCTGGAGCCCGCTGCTGCCGGGGCCGGAGTGAGCGCCGGCCCGGGATTCCCCGGCGCCCCGGGATTCTCAGCACCCCCGCTTGTGCCGGGGGCATGGCTGGGGATACCTGTGTATTCCCAGCCACGCCCCCGGCAGGGGTGGGGGCACTGGGGAATCCCGGGCCAGCGCTCACTCCGGCCCAGGCAGCAGCAGCCTCCAGCTGCACACCGGGGACAGCGCCACCAGGTTTGGGGGCAGCCAGGGCTTTAAAGCCCCTGGGGTGAGGCGCCCCAGTGCGCCTCACCTGGCAGGTGCCTGCAGAGGGCTGCAGGCACCTGCGGAGTGTTGTACAGCCAGGCGCTGCACCCCACGGGTGTCCGCTATTCCCTGCAGACACCCGCAGGGTGCAGCGCCCCTCTGTACTGCACCCTGTGGGTGCCTGCAATCCCCTCCCCAAGTGAAATAGCAGGTCCACACTGTGGACCTGCTATTTCGCTCCCTTATTTTGAGGACAAAGTTTTTGTCCTTCGAAATAAGGTGTTTCGAAATAAAAAGTTAAAGAGGCCATGTTGCCACACCTCCCATGGTGCCCCTCTCCCACAGCGAAATAGCAAGTCCTGTGTTTGGACATACCATTTTGCTTTGAGCTTTTCCCTTAAGTCAAATTAACTTATTTTGAAATAAGGACTTTGTTTCAAAATAACTCATTTTGAAATAACTTATTTCAGAATAACGATGTATGTGTGGACATAGCCTATGAGGTCTCAAGTGGCAGTGAATGTAAGGAATTAAAATGGTAATTAAGTAAACTTAATTCATGTAAATGGTAAAGTCCTGTGTATATTCAATGGATAATTTATTTTGTACAATATACAAGTAAATTTACAGGGAATACATAAAGAATAAGAATGTTGGCCTAATTTTGTTGGGTCATTAAGACCTTTGAATAATCTTATTTGTAAGAAACTCAAACAGGTTTACTAAATATCCTGTCAATCAGTTTTTAGACTAACCCTGACTTGGGTACAGGAAAAAGAGATAATTGTAGAGCATTATGACCTGCTAAACACAGCTATATAAAATCATGGAGGTTCCTTTCTAATAATACGTTTTATAGCTTTGTTATTATTGAAAGTAGATAAATACATTATATGTTTGAGTGAAGTGAGTATAATGTGGAATTTTATACATGGTCATAAATATTAATTATTATTATTAGTATATAACAAATCATTAAAAAAAATTGAACTCAGAGTTAAAAGTGTTGAATTGAAGTGAAACTGGCAGCTAAAGGTTGGGGTGGGGGGGGGACAAAATTATTTCACTTACTAAATATGCTCATTTACATGGAGTCTTTGTGAGGCAATATATTTGGAATTCCCAATCTCCCTTCTTTCATTGTTTTAACTAGACCCTTTTTATTATGTTATGTTATTTGTATGTGGATTTTATATCTCTCTGGTAAGATACATGAGCCTAAGCCCCAGCTGAAAACTTGTCCTTGTTAGACTTTGCCTGAAGAAGTAGCAGAGTTGCTTCATGGGAACTCTAAATGAATATAGGATTGGCAAGGGCACAGACAATCTTAATAATGGGTTAGAAGTTTTAGCCTTTGGGAAAAAAAAGATTGTAAGTAAATGAGCTGAACTGTAAACTTTATGCTAAGGTAGCCAGTTTCTGCCCAAAGGGTTCAGTTGCATAAAGTTCTCATTAAATTATTGCTTTTCTACCTTCATTGAAGAATGCAAGTAAAAGAAATGTAACTGATTATGAGCTTTCCTGATTAGCAACTTGATTAAAAAGAAGAAAAAATATGTAAATTGTAACACTGTGGTGCATGTTTAATAAATATATTTTAATTTACATTAAAAGAGTTAAAAACAATATGCCAGTGTCCATGAAATAATTGTTAAACTTTTTTCATATTCTGTAGTAAATATGATCCAGATAAATTTGTTTTGAAGATGCTTATATAGCACATTTTAGTTGACTTTATTTCTCATTAGACTATAAATCACGATTTGCTTTATAAAGAAAAGGTTGAAGATCTTGTTAGAAACAACTGAGATCCTTATAATTTGCTATCTGTGAGTGAGGTTTTCAAAATGATACAGCATTACTCTAGCTCTGCATTCAGCAAAATCAGTAGTAAAATTCCTTTTGACTTCAGTGGGATCAGAATTAGCCAGAATTTCTGAAAACAGGCCTCCCAATTCCTTTCTACTGTGTCATCTCCCTCCAATTGCCCACTAACTATTTAAGTCAGTATCTTCAGTAGTTTGCATTGACGGGAAACTGCTTCCCTCCAACTCAGCGCTACACTGCTTGCCAGGGTGGACTTACTCAATCAACTTCCTAATTGAATGAGTCAGTTGATCAGGGAGATCAATCTCACAGTGAAGACAAGCCCTGAAAATCTTCTGGGAAGTTATCTAGTGTAGAAACATTCCAATTATTTTGGAATGTTGAACAGCCAATATGAAGTTTATCCAGCTGGTTTAAAGGATGTGGGTTCTTGTCCAAACTTGATCACAGATAAATCAAGATCAAAACCATGGACCTCCCCAGGGAATCATCAGAGTTACACAGATTTTAAGGTATTATATAACAATTCCTTATTGCTAACAGCATAAAACATGTAATTGATAAGAATATTAATTGATAAATGTGCAATGAAATAACAGTGTATGTCTCAATTATCTAGGAAATCCTGTACTGTTGATAACAGGCTATAACAAGTTATATTTTCTATAAAATAGCTTACAACTTAGAGTTGCTTATACTTACACTTCTGTGTCCCAAAAGGGGAGGTTCATTTGTGGATTCACGAGACACAGACAGAGACCACTTAAAAGAAGGTTGATATTTATTAAATGTCAGGGTAGTATACTAAATGTCACTCCACACAAAGCAAAGCAAAATATAAAATGGTGAGGGCTTATATCCCCTCAGCAGCTGGAGACTCCTTGCACAGCTGCGGATGAGCCTGAGGAGTTTTCCGAGACACCTTTCTCATAAGGCCCATTCAGCGAGGTCCAGCAATCATAGGGGCTGTACTAACCTACAGCACAATTCAGAAGGGTTGGGGGGATGAGGCCTACCCTCCCTGAACAGGTTTGGACCAGCCAAGCTGTTTCTGAAGGGCACAAAAATGCAAAAGCACAAAATAATATATAGTGAGCAAAAACAGGCCTAAATACCTGTTAAAGCAAAAACATAGGCAGACCCTGGTACAATCTTTCTAGGCAGACAGCCCAGAAAACTGTTCATGGGAACCAAGAGCAATGCTGTCCCAGGGAAGGACACAGGGCACCAGCACAAGCCCCGCTCCCTGGCCGCAGGCCATGCCCCCGTCCCCGCTTCTGTGCTTGGGCCCAACCCGGCCTCGAGTGCCTGCTATCATCAGCCTGGCCTTGGATTGCTCACTGGGGACAGGGCAGAGACCAGCAGCCGCCTCCACGGGTGGCCCAACCTAGGATGGGGCCAGAAGAGGCCACTGCCACCACCAGCAGCCGGCCCCGGATCTGTGACAGGAGACCGGGACAGACAAGGGCTACGCCAGGACTTGGGGCACTGGCACTGTGACTCAGGGCACCAGCCCCGTGTGCCAGGTGCCAGTGATGCCCTTTATGGGAAGGTCATTCCAATGGGAAAAGCTGCGAGCAACACTACACTGTCCGTTATAAACATCTTCCACAAAGTTCCCTATGACAAGTCCTCTGGAATAGGAATATTGATGCTTCAACTGGAGGGCAGAGTCTACCAAACCTAATATACTTAACTAAGATAAAACAATAAAGACTAGCTAAGTAAAAGCAAGAAGGTGGGTCTGTGAAGATCTTTTCTCAAGAAAGTTGAGCTCAGAGCTGAGGAAATTGGAAGCTTCAAATTCTCTCCCAAATTCTAAGGCTTTATAGACTTCTTTTTCACATATAACAAGCCCTATACCTTTGTATCCCTCTAAAAATAAACTAAATTATCTCATT
This sequence comes from Podocnemis expansa, assembly GCA_007922195.1. Taxonomy (NCBI): domain Eukaryota; kingdom Metazoa; phylum Chordata; order Testudines; family Podocnemididae; genus Podocnemis; species Podocnemis expansa. The sequence goes on along the minus strand of ML681993.1, from coordinate 42,712,808 downwards.
CTTTTTTACCCAAATATGTGTGCTGAGCTCAAAGACTCTCAGGGTACCTTGAGGTCATTAGTTAGGGGTTCATGTGTATACTTGATGCATTTTCCCTAGTAGAATGTTCCTTTTCATCTTTCCCCTTTTCTTATTTATGAATTTTGTGGATTTTGTGGTATTTTACCAAAAATATGAAGGGTCTCACCTCAAGTTGTTATTCACATGTTGACCTATATATTTTGATCCAAAATAGCTTACCTGAGGGTTTCATCAGAGAATGTGGAATAAAAATTCAACTTAGACTGATATTTTCAATTTCACAGCTATTCCTAGTATATTGCAAAGCTATTGCATACAGACATCTCTACAACAAGGTCTCTAAGTCCCTTGCATAACAGCTCCTGATACAGAAATTATGTTAACCGACCTATTTATGCTAAGTATAATGCTATAAAACAAGGATTTCTTAAACTTATAAAGAAAGATATGCATATCTGAAATGAGGTAGAGAATAATATATGCATGCAAGCTACATATGGGTATAATCATGGGCTACACTAGCACCCACAACTCAAATTGTCCTTAATGTGAGCTGTGGCTCTCAGGCCCTTTCAGGATGTAATTATCAACTTGCAGGATTGGTCTCTGAAACAGAAAGACTAACAAATAAAATAAATAGTTAGGTAAATGTCCAAGATCATTCTTAGGTCCTGGCATATTTGACAAATGTCAGTATGTTCAGTGAAACATGCTTTTCCTTAAGTGAACTATAATTCCCACATATAGATGTGCTGATGGTCCTGTCATTGTTTTCGTAGTGGTCATATACCTTTCTATTTGTGTGATGTGAGAACATGTCTCTCATATTAGTTCTGAAGAAGTATACAGACATTTTCTCAAACCTTGTTTAGGGACATGATGTACTATTTTTTATCTCTAGTTTTACATATGAATAATTTCACTGATTTCAAGAGATTAACATAGATATAAAACCTGGAACAAATGTTGAATCAGCCCCAACATTTGTATTTATAGTTTAAGGTTGGAAATTCCAAATAATCCAAAGGTGAAGTGTGTATTTAGGTACATCTATATCTAAATCTAGATACACACACTTCCACTTTAGATAGATAGATAGATAGATAGATAGAAAGTGAACTTTACATAGAAAATAATGGGTTCAAACTGCCAGCTTTTGAGGCTCTATTAACTTTTATTTAACACAGGCAGAAACCAGGTTTTCTGGTTTGAAAAAAATCTTGGAATTTTTGTACTTAAGATAGTCTCTTTGCTTCTTAGAGATAGGTAAAGTGGTTAAAAAACAATCTCCTCTGAAACTTTGTCCAGCCATCACACTAAATTCAGCCAAATCCTTTCTGAATGTCTGAGAATATTCAGTTAAACATATGACCTCATCTCCTCTCTGCAAATATATGGTTGCTGTGGATTTCCAGAAACGGTCTCTATATTTTTCCCCTGTTCTCCTCCTTTCCACTAATTATTTATAATTTAAAGTCTTCTTAGTGACTCAGGACCTGTGGAATGAGTATTTTCAGGAGGCAGATGGATACCTTTTCCAACCTCTATGGCTTAAACTTTATCAATCATTCAAGTAATGCCTTCTGAGCTTCTATTAGGTTTATTATTGCTGTATTTTGAAGCATCAGTATAACTTGAAACTGTCAGAGAAACTGACAGATAGGGGCTATTGCTCATGGTACTTAATAGTAAAAAAGGAGCACCAATTTCACAAGATCCTTCCCTGCATTCATGAAAAAAAAAATAGTGGATCTGACTCAGAAAAATAAAGTATTGATTTTGTAACTACTCTGAATATGTGAGTATTTTTCCTAACTTCCACCAGTGTAACAAAATCTTGTGTCATTCTTATACTAATACTAATACTAATACTAATACTAATACTAATAATAAAGCTTCTGTTTCTGAAGTCAATGGGGGGGGGTAACTAGAAGGTAAGCCTGGAAAAAAAGTCTTCCAATTGAAGTTTTGGTGATTTTACCTACAGTAGAATCTCAGCGTTATAAACAAGCAAACAAGCAAACAAGCAAACAAACAAAACCAATACTGTTCTGAATTTAATGTAAGTTATTACAATATTGAAGAGCACAGCTGTTTTTTTGTTCTGCATAGTAAAATTTCAAAGCTGTATTAAGTCAATATTCAGGCGTAAACTTTTGAAAGAATAATCATAATATTTTGTTCCAAGTTATAGGCATTCGAGGTTTATGAACAATCCTCTAATCTGCTTGTAACTCTAAGTTTCAGTAACAGGAAAATTCCTCAGAAGTATTTGTTTCTTACTGAAAATAAAACACCCTGAATTAACAGAGTAGCATCTGAATCCTGCATATACGAAACAACTGTCACTACAGAAAGCTGTGGAGTCTGCTTTGTTCTTTGAGTCAATAAAATTTGAAAATAAAGTGGCCCCGTCATCCCATTCCCACGAAGAAGAACCACACTGCAGATAAAGAAGATGAAGACACAGGTTAGCATCTCTCACTGGATCCAAACACTAGGAACGGCGCTAGCATTTATGGCGCCTCCCTGCAGCACAGCAGAAGCCAGCACAGACGAATGATGTCACAGGGCAGTGCAACAGCGTGGTCCCCATTTTGGCACCTCTTAAATGTTGACGCCCCCTGCAATGCTTAGCCGGCTTACTGGGTTGTGCTGACCCTGCCAAACACATATTTTCACTGTTGAGAGACTTCAGAGCAACAGTAGCAGTGTTTCTTTAACAAGCTCAAATACAAGAAGGTCAGAAAGAAGCTACATGCTGTCCAGGCTTGCCACACAACTCATCATAGGCTATTCTAAGGAAAGCTGTCAAGCAGGAGCCAATAACTTAGTTATATTGTGAAGCCCTAAGGGTCCATGTCTTGCTCCTGGTTTTGTGTTCAGGAAACCAAACTCAATTGATATAGTACTTTTCCTTTGAAGTTCTATGAAACATTCGATCAAAGAAGCTCAATCTCTTTACAAACATTAAGAAGGAGAGTCCTGTGGCGTCCATAGACTAACTGATTTATTTGGGCATAAGCTTTTGTGGGCTCCAACCCACTTCATCAGATGCATGTGATGAAGTGGGTTGGAACCTACAAAAGCTTATGCACAAAGAAATCTGTTAGTCTATAAGGTGCCACAGGACGCTCACTGTTTTTTCCCTACACGTACTAACACGGTTCCTCTCTGGAAATTACAAACATTAATTAATTTATTGACACAACACCCTGTGAGATAACGAAGTAGTTCTAGATCAGCGATATAGATAGGAAAGCTGAGGCAGGGCAAATTGATTTGTCTAAGGTTATGTACACAGTTAGGACCCGAACTAGAAATTAAGTCTATGTTGCTTGCCTTCAATTTGATAAATGCAATAGTCCATATTAATCTACAGTGTTTCAGGATCTATTCCGTTTTGGGGGCTGAAAACTTCTTGTTTATTTTTTCTGTGGTTTATTTTAGTAAACATTTTAAAAGGTATTTCAGATTTTGTTATAAATCAGAACATACTAAAAAGAACGTTTTTTTCTAGCAGTACCTATTATCTTGATTTTAACGGAGTTATGCAAGGTGTAAAACAGGTAAGATTTTGGCTCCAAGCATCACCAGTCTTATGGAACTCATGAATAGAGAATAAATGACAGGAACTATGCTAGAGATTCCATTTGGAATACTTAAATGGGCTGTACTCATGCTTCAAACTTCTGGTCAAACTGATTACCCAGCCCCAGTAATTAGTGCCACTTAATGTAAAGTGCTGCTCAGTGTATTAGAATTCTCCTGTCAGAAGATGCCCTGGGCTGACAGCTGGGTGACCAAACTAATTCTCCCTCTTAGAGGAGTCTGAAATTCTAGGTCAAGGATAAGCAAGATATGTTCACACTTCAGCTGACTGATTAGATCTGGATCTGGGGGGAAAAAATGTCCTGTAATTGACTTATGAATGCAACTGACCCTTCACCTTCATTAATGTGAATGTTCACAGAAAAGTAAGGTTAGCAGAAAAATGTATTAATACATTTCTGTAGCAACTTGGTAGCTGTATTTAAATTTCTCTCCAAGCAGAAAGTGTTCCCTGAGACCCCCAGATGTTGCATGCTTTTGTACTCAAAATGTACTTGATTTCTAAGCAGAAGTGTAAAAGTATCACATTATGAGGATGATAGCTTTTCTATCCAGAATAGAGTGTTTAGATACAAAGAGACTGATCCACCAGACTATTGAACTCAACAGAAGTCTCTACATTGACTTCAGTCGAGTTTGGTTCAAACCCTAAGTTTCTATAATATCACATGTGGCTTGAGAGGATTTTACAATACTGTAAGTGACAACACTAGATCAACAGTTTGGGTTCATAGGAAACAACGTCTCAATGTCTAGTTGGCAACCTGTAATGAGTGGTGTTCCCCAGGGGCTGGTCCTGGGGCTGGTTCTGTTCAACATTTTCATTAATGGTCTGGATGATGGGATAGATTGCACACTCAGTAAGTTTGCAGATGACACCAAGCTGGGGAGAAAAGTAGACACAATAGATGTCAGGATTCAGGGAGACCTAGACAAATGGGAGCAGTGGGCCAAAAGAAATCTCATGAGGTTCAACAAGGACAAGTGCAAAGTCCTGCACTTGTTATTTAAAAACAAACAAACAAACAAACAAACAAACAAACAAACAACAAAAAAACCAACATAAAAAAGCACTGCTACAGGCTGGGGAATGACCAGCTAAGTAGCTGCAGAAAAGGCTAAGTAGCTGTAGAAAAGGACCTGGGGGTTATGGTGTATGGAAAGCTGGATATGAGTCGACAGTGTGCTCTTGTTGCCAAAAAGGCCAATGGCATACTGGGCTACATTGGCAGAAGTGTTGCCAGCAGATTGAGGGATGTGATTATTCCCTTCTATTAAGTACTGGTGAGGTTGCATCTGAAATACCGTGTCCAGTTTTGGGCACCCCACTACAAAAAGGACGTGGACAAATTAGAAGGAGTCCAACAGAGGTCAACAAAAATGATTAAGGGCTACAGCACAAGGCTTATGAAGAGAGACTGAAGGAACTAAGCTTATTTAGCCTGCAGAAGAGAAGACTGACACGGGAATTTGATAACAATCTGCAGCTATTGGAAGGGGTGCTCCAAGGAGGAGGGAGCTTGGCTGTTCTCAGTAGTAACAGAGGAGAGAAAAAGGAGCAATGGTTTCAAGTTAGTACTGGGGAGGTCGAGGCTGGCTATTAGGAAAAACTTTCTTACTAGGAGGGGGGTGAAGCACTGGAATGGGTTACCTAGGGAGGTGGTGGAATCTCCATCTTTGGAGATATTTAAGGCTTGGTTATACAAAACCCTGGCTGGGATGATTTATTGAGAGTGGTCCTGCTTTTTTTAAAGGGGGTTGGACTAGATGACTTCATGAGTGTTGTGGGAGAGTGGGGTGCCGGGGTGTGGACCCCACAATGCGAGAGTTTGTCTCAATTGAGAGGTTAGAGACCAGACTACTATTTTCTGTTTAATCACTATTTATCTAATTTTTATTAAAGTATATAGGGATACAGAAAAGAAAAAAAAAGAGGTAGGTTAAATGAAAGGTTAATATTTTTTTCTAATAAGATTTAACAATATTATTCAAAAAAATATTGAATTCAGTAATAGCAGCTTGTGGCTGCATACTTCTTGTAAGCTCTATGCTACTAAGCCAAACTAAACAAATTACTAATATTCTATTACTAAAATTAAAAAGTGTGCAACTGCTATTGAATCCCACTTATCCCAATTCCCCATATCAACTGTGTTTTTAGAACTCTATTTCTTTAAGGCATTTAAAGATCCTCCAAGTACAAATTAATAGCCCCAATAAACAGAAAATAGAGCACTAATACCACTACAAAGCCTATCCCAATCCCTGTGCCTAATCCTGAAGTAAAACCCTTGGTGCCAATTCTGGTTGGTGCAGTTTAGCAAAGTGGGGTTCATGGGAGATAGAGAGAGAGCACAATCCATGGGCAAACGAGCTTTTCTATTTAACACACACACTGAAACATCATGCATAGCCCAGGACAGCACGAACACCTTGCTTTCTCCCACTTGCTATCGAGACACCATGGGTCATGGCCTGGTGGGGCTCACCATGGGCTGCTTGTGGCTAGGAGTTACAAGGGTTAGCTGGGGTTCCTGGTGGGAAATAAAAGTGGGTTTATTCTTTCATCACACTCTTTCACTGTGCTGTTGCCCAGATTGGATTGGGGGAAAGGAGTTAAAGGTAACAAACACCAGTTTAATTTTGATCTGTGGGATTAGTAAATTTAGAGCAGTGATATTACATATACACACATCCCCAACAAGTGTTTCCCAATTTAAATCCCGAATTTGACCAGGTTATATTTACCACATCTGGATGTTATCTTCAGAGGGACAGAGAGCAGACCTGTTTCTTTAAGATAGAGTGTAAAGTGTGAGAGAGCAGCCCAGTGTTGAGCATTCAGCTGAGACTGAAAGTGCAGCTTGCAGAGCTTGCCTGCAGTCTCAAAAATCAGCAGCCCACTGGTCTGATGTCAACCGACGGTGCACTTCTCAAAAACGTGCACTTGACCAGCCCAGTGTTGAAATCGTCTCAACTGAACTTACAGTTCATCGTGGCTGCCTGCAGCCATAAAAATCCAGAGCCCACCATGACTGGTTGCAACTGATTGAACACCCCCTGTCCCCCCCCTTTGATATGCAGAGGCCTCTGGCCCTGGAATCTGGGGTGGCCAGGTGAAAAAGAAATTAGTAAAGGAGTCAAAAAGGACAAAGAAAATAAAAAGATCTGCAAAAAGAGGGGGGAAAAAAAGAACTGCAGGCTCCCTTGGTGATCAGTCACAGGGTTCAGTGCCTCCCTAATGGATGGCAGGGAGTGCCGTGGGGTGGCCAGGTCCCTTGGTGAGACAACAGACTGCTAACCTGTCATCTCTCCAATGTGTCCCAAAACAGAGCCCCATTTTTATGGCTAACCCCCCCCCCCCGAGTTAGCATATCGCCCACTTGCCTGGAAGCTTACTGACCTTGGTCAGTAGGTTTTGTTTTTTTCTTGAGCTTTGCAGATGTTCACCGTATTTTATCTTATCACTTCCCCAGGGTCCGGTCTGAATCAATCTGAGGGTACTTGCAGTGGATTTCTTACAAAACTGTTACTGTCTGTGGTCTTCTGACCCTGAAAGATAACACCACATAATTGTTCTCTGATCAGGGGGCCTAGTAGGTTACATTCCATCACACAGGCTGGAGTTTAGCCTCAGCAAGATCCAGATGGGAAAATTCACCGTTCACAATGAGGTCCCTTCCAACCCTATGATTCTAACACAATTAGGTTAATTAAAGCAAAGCTTTCACTGGGTTCTAAATCACTAGTTATTCTGTAAGTTCCCCCATTTACAAAGTGCCTGATGAAGTGGGATTTTCTCCCATGAAAGCTCATATGATAAATAAATGTGGTTGTCTTTAAGGATATGTCCACACAAGTCTTTTATTCTGAAACAACACTGGTTGTTTCTAAATAAAAAAAGTATGTCCACACGACGTTTTCTTGTTTCGGAACAATGGAGCCCATCATTTTGAAACAAGAGCCGTCATTTTGAAATGGCTTAAACTGCTTTTGTTTCGAAATGATGGTTATTTTGAAATCAGTCATTTTGAAATAACGCTGTTTGGACATGTTATTTCAAAACAACACTTGTTTCAAAATAACGGTCCTGACCTTCTTCCCAGAGTGCACAGCATCCAAAGGAAGCAGGAAGTGCTGTCCCGTGCCTGTGCCTGCCAGCGTGCTGATGCCCCTGTTCAGGCATGGGAGCACGTGGCTCCACTGCCCCAAGGGGGCAACGTCATGCCCCCATCTGGACTGCTGAGGACGTCCACTGCCCCCTCACCATCTGAAGGAGGGAGGACATCCTTTCCCAGTTCTGGGCTAGCCACTGGAACTAGGACATATATGCGGACATTGCCACAGAGATGTCTGCGCAGGGCCACAAGTGGAACACCAAGCAGGTGCGCTCTAAAATAAAGACCCTCAGGCAGGACCATTCCCAGACCAGGAAGGCATGGGAGATCCAGGGGGCAGGTAGCACTGCTAGCTGCCCATTCTATGACGACCTCCATGCCTTCCTGGGGCTGAAGACCAGTGGCCTGCCAGCTCGGCCTGTGAACACCAGCCAGCACCTGAGCTCGTTCTCCAGCCCTGAGGCAGCGGACACTGAGTCTGAGGTGTCCCTGGACATCAGGCAGCCTCCTGCCACACCACCACCAGCAGCAGAGGCCGCACCAGGGACCCCCGAGCTGTTCCCTGCCCTAAAGGAGGAGGAGAGCAGTGCAGAGGAGGGACCTGAGATCATCTTGACCCCTGGGGAGTCCGAGCTGGACACAGGGACATCATGCTGGACCTTTGGCGCTCCAGTGGGTGAGTCTTCCTCTCCCACAGAAGCATGCAGGGCTGGGCCTGTCTAGGTTACGGGCAGTGAGGGGGTACAGGGCCAGGAACTGGGGCAGGTAGGGCACAGGGTCAGCGGGTGCAGATGCCCTCCCATGGGCATGGGTACCCGAGACACACATGGCACCAGGATCACAGTTCCCCATGGGCCTGGGGTTGGTTAACAGGGGCTGGGTGTCAAAGACGCAGCCGCATCTTGGGCAGAGTGGAGAGCATGCAGGCCACACCACTGGCAGTGGCCTTGGAAGACTCCCTAGAGCAAGGTGTGGGTGAGTCGAGCTCACCATTTGTGAGCACCACTAGCATGTGTGCCTCCAGGTTACCAGCTGTCAGGAAAAACGAGAAGATGGTCTCCTTTTTACCTTCATGTTCTTCTTTTTATCTTCACATTCTCTGTCTGGCAGGCATTTTAAAATACAGGATTTTGTCAGGCTTATTACTTATAGGGGTTGAAGTATCCTGGAATGCCACAGAATATTTATTTTTAAGGGAACGTTTTCCAGGGCCCCCTAAAAACCGAAGAATATTATATTCATGCTAAATTTTCTCCCATGTGTCCTCCAATGTCCTCCTTTTCATACTTCCCTGTCCTCCTTTCCAGGCTTTGGGATCTGGTAGCCCTACCCCAGGGCAATGTTCCACAGGCTCTTGAGTCCTGCTGACCGTCAGGGCAGAGGTGTGTGCTGCAGACAGGCTGCACACAGACAAGGCCAGCAGGCAGCAGGGGCCAACTGTGTTTTATGCTTCCCTCCAGCAGGTCGCCCAGCCGCCCACTGTGCACCACCACCAAGCCCATGAGGCAGCCTGAGACCACATCAGAAGAAGAGTAGGGCCCCCCGGACATGCAGGGAGATTCTGGAGACCCTGGACGAGCTGGGCCAGTGGATGGAGGCATCGACCCAGGCATGGTGCCAAGACCAAGACAGGCGCCAGGACTCTGCCCTCCGCCTGCTGCAACAGGCAGCAGCTGTGGATGACCACGTGGTCGCTGCAGTGAAGCGGCAGGCACAAGCCATAGAGCGCCTCTGTGACCACCTGCCCACTGCAGTCGAGGACTTGGCAGGAAGCGTGTGCCAACTGGTGGTGTGCATGGCCCCTCCAGCTGCGGCAGGAGTTCCTCTGCCTGGCCTTCCCCGGACGCGATCCCAGACCCAGGGCAGCCATGGGCAGGAGAGGGGAACACCGCCACTCCCGGACACCCCCACATTTCCCATCCCCTAGCCCTTCCCTGCTCCAAGCCCTGTTTTGTTAAATAAATAGTTTGAAACACATATTTTTGGTTGTGAGCAGGTTTTATTGGGGGTAGTTCACAGTGCAGGTGCATGGGTGGGGGCTGGCTGTGGGCGAATGGGGTAGAGGGTGATGTGGGGCAGGGCAGGACTCGCCCTCAGAGTTCCTCCAGGGCAAAGGTGCTCATCAGTGTGTCCTGAACTGTCACAGCTCTCTGTGATGGCTGCTCCCATGCGGGCACAGGTCTGGGTCGCTTGTAGTCCCTGGCAAGGAGTTGTGCCTCAGTTTCCCAGGCAGCAGCAACAGTCTCGCCCTGCACCTCACAGAAGGTGCAGGGCCACACACGTGCTGATGACCTGTGGCATTGTCCTCTCTGCAAGGTGGAGGCGTGTAAGGAGGGACCTCCAATGTGCCTTCAGGCAGCCAAAAGCCCGCTCGACCACCTGGCAGTAGCGGCTCAGTTGGCGGTTGAAAAGCTGCCGACAGGGATCAAGGGGCCTTGCATATGGCTGCAGGAGCCAAGAGCAGAGGGGATAGGCCGTGTCAGCAGCTATGAGGATGGGCACCTCTACTTCCCCAACATTGATGTTATGAGGGGGGAAGAAGGTGCCTGCCTCCATGCCACAGTACAGGGCAGAGTTACAGAGGACCCTGGCATCATGGGCCCTCCCTGGCCATCCCACTAACAGTTTTGAAAAATGCCCTGGTGGTCCACAAGGGCCTGCAGGATGATAGAGTAGTGTCCCTTGCAATTTCTGTACTCTGCAGCTCTGTGCTGCGGGACTCACATGGGGATGTGTGTTGCGTCCAGGATCCCTGCACAAATGGGAAAGCTCAGTGTGGCCATGCCAGCAATGATGTCCTGGAGCTCCCCTTGTGTGACCAGGTGTCGCAGCAGGATCCTGTTGATGGCCCTGGTGACCTCCAACAGAATGTTCCCAGTGGTGGACTTCCCGATTCCGAACATGTGCACCACAGACCTGTGCGACTCCGGAGTGGCCATCTTCAACAGAGCGATGGCCACTCTTTTCTCTACGGGGATAGCAGGATTCATGGTGGTGTCCCTTTGGTGCAGCAGTGGGGCAAGTTCTGCGACCAGGAGGTTGAAGCTGGCCCTGCTCATGTGGAAATTCCTCCACCACTGGTTGTCCCCCCACGTTCAGAGCACTACCTGCTCCCACCAGTCTGGGCTGGTTTCCTGGGCCCAGACCTGGTGAGGCACAGAAGGGGGCAGGGGAAGTAGCTCTGCTCTGCAGCCCAGATGGATGATAGTCTGGGGCACAGGCTGGGCACCATCAGGGTCTGCAAGCAGAGTATCCCACATCAGCAGGACACTCTGCAGGTGGACAGAGGGTCTATTTGTTGCCGGGTGCTGGCTAGGCAGCCAGGCAGAGTCCACATCTGCATTTCACAGTGCACTGCTAACCAGAATGGACAGGGAAGTGAGGTTCGTGCCAGCTTTTATAGGATTGGCTGGCAACATGGCTGCCGACATGGCCCAGGGAAGGGCCATGTTGCCACACCTCCCATGGTGCCCTTCCCCTAAAGTGAAATAGCAAGTCCTGTGTTTGGACATCCTATTCCGATTAGGGCTTTTCCCTTATTTCAAATTGATTTTTGGTTATTTCAAATTAATTTGTTTCAAAATAAGGGTGGTCATAGCCTAAGTGTCTCAGGACTCCTTGCTAGTTTTAGTCTAGTAGAGAATTTGGATATACACCAGAGAAGGAGAGTTGATATGCAAAATAATTTTCAGCATTTCAACTGTTAAGACAATATGGTAGATGATAGATTATGGTTAATCAGCTGTGCACAGTTGGCAGTATATAATGTTTAAAAGTCATTTGGAGCTTATACATGGATATATTTCTAGGGGGCTTCTAAGGACTTTGGCCAACTTTTAAGATATGCTCAACTCCTGTACAGTTCTGTCTATAAATTACATAGCACATTAGGGGATAGGTAGATCCTCAATTTTGTGTGTTTGTTTCAGAGTTAAAAAGTGTTAGCAAGGGTAGCTGGGTCTAGAAAAATCATTAAAAAAGCATCATATGATTTATGGATATCGCCACTGTTTTTGATCTGAGGCGGACAGATTTGTGTGGACAGGGCACTGACCTGGACAAACAGACAGAAGGCTGGAGTCTCTCACTTTCAGTTAGCCACTATTTATGTAACTTTTATTGTTGGATAGATTACAGGATAGATTCTTGCAAATGTTTATCAGCTTTAAAGCACAGCAGAAACAGGCAAAAACTCATAACCACACAACAAGAATTCCTGTAATTCCTAATACTAAAACCTCTACTTCCCTTCCCTTTGGGCAATTGCGGGAACAACTGGTGTGATTCATTTAATACCAGTTGGCTTCTCTTACCCATGGCTTGGCTGGAAGTGGGTGGTAGTGTGCTTCTAAAAGCCTTGCCAGGGCTTTACTTGCTAGCAGTCACCAGAGCTGGATACTGGTTGACTGTACTCGGTCTCAGAATACTTGGAGCATGGAGTTGCCTCTGAGTGATCAGTCCATTGGCTCAGCAGTGTGTTCTTCCGTCTATTCAACTCTGATTCAACCCACGAAGGATCTCTCTTTTATAGCATGGCTCGGCTGTGTACATGACTGCAGCCATGTGGCCAAACCAGCTTAGACTGGTCTGCAGGGCTGTGTTTTTCCTGGGTTCTGCTGCTTTTCAGCCTTGCCACTGGCTACCCGTTTTTGCTTGAACAGCCTTAGGTACTTTCCACAGTCTGAGTGGCTTCAGCACCAGGGTAATTTAGGTGCTTTCACATAGGTACTTCCCACATCTTAGGTACTTTCCACAATGGACAGGCTGTAATGCACTTTCATGTGGGAGTTGTGAATGCTTAGTACTTCTGAAAGCCAGTCACAATGGACTTTCTATACTAGAGTTTGGCAACCCAAAAGATAAGAAGAGCCATTTTTTGAAATTCCTTCACTGATCAAGTGTTCTGAGAGGCACAATGGGTGTAGCCTCCTGGTGCAAGGAACCGGAAACTGGGCCAGGGCACCTGCCACCAGGTTTTTTGGTGGGCAGGAGGGGAGCCTGAAACCAGGAGCAGGCTGCCCACAGGGTCCCAGGGGGGAGTTGGGATGGGGAGCCCAGAGCCTCAAGGGGCCTGCCAAAGAGCTGCATGTGACTCCAGCGCCTCAGGTTGCAGAGCTCAATGACAGCTTTGTCATTGACTTTACTAGAAGTAGATTAAGGCTAGCAAGAGTGCTTTTTTTTTTTCAAATCCCATCCTTAGTGCTTAGTTTGGCAAATGTTTAAAAAGCATCTAATCTATTTTGCAGTTTGACAGCCTACAAAATATCTTACATAGTTATCCTCTGTGCTCAGTGGAGATATAAGATGGCAACTAACATTAACATAATATGTTAAAAATATATGCCTTTAAAATTTCCACCTAAAAGGAGAAATTTTTCACCTATTAATGCATTAAAACTCAATATTAGTAGACAAGGAAACTATACTATGTCATGCTGTAATTTTCACGGGTGTAATTTCAAAACCAAAAGAATTGGAAACAATATTGGTTATTAAAAGGGAAATCTATTATAAACAAATCGATATATATTCATAGAAATAACTTAATGAAGCAGCCTATCCAGTACCACAGAAATAAATAGAAATGTCCCATGTGGCCCAAAACATAAATTAAAAATATTTCAGATAGGTTAGCATACATACATATAGTCTTTACCTTTCTGAACATCTTAAACCTGAAAAAGTGAAATAGCCTACTATTTAATTCTGAATGAGATTCTACATTAGTGATTGCAATTAATAATAAAATGCATCACTCTGTCTAATGAACTGTGAATAATCAAGTTTTATTTTAAAAAAGCCCTAATTTGTTTAGGTACATGCACTGCCTATTTACCCAATTATTCCTGCAAAATTACAAATGGAGAAAGTTGAATCTGTTAAATTAAGAAGGTCACCCAAAGTAATTAAGACTGCTGAAGCATATTATTAATATTTTATAGAAGGAGGTGCATTGTGAAATTTGCTGCTTTCCCTTATTATGTGAGTGACAGGCTTTGGCCACATCAATGTTTAAATTAGTTGAATTACAGATACAAACAGATAACAAGAGAGCAAAGCTCCTGACAAGGAAAGGTCTTCACACATGCAAAGGAAAATAAAAAGTGTTTCTTTTCCTCAGCATGTGTTAATAATTGTATGATCAGAGACTGTGGATTACTTTATTTATTTTTTCTCATGCTTCAGAAAGTACTAATAGATGTAGAAGGTGAAAAGAAACAACATGTTTTATGAAATAAATTACAATATTAGATGAAAACCGAGTAAATAATAAACATAGCCCTTTCCGTATATTTACCTGTCTGAGAGGCCTTGAACCCAGAGTAAAAGTGGAACAAATGGCAAAACAAACAAACAGAAGCATAGTTTCTTATCTGCTGATGGCTAATTCACATTTAATTTATGATTTCTATTGTGGTAGCTTTTTACTATCCTGTACATGATTCAGGACTTAACTACTGTGACAGATACTATATCAACAATATCTAATCAGTCCTTACCCCAGACAGCTCTCTTTAGACCATGTGCTACAAGTGAATAACAGAACCATGGTGGAGAATGGGCATGAGATATTACATTATCAGTGAGTCATCTTGTCACTTAATCCTACGTTTGAGCATGTCAGTAAACAGGTGCTGAAGTTCCAAAGGAACAGCTGTGTTAGTCTAGGAAAGGGGAAAAAAACAAAAAAAAAAACAAAAAACACCACACCAAGGAGTCTTGTGGCACTTAAAGACTAACCGATTTATTTATCACATGCGCTTTCATGGGAAAAATCCTACTTCTGGTATTTTCTCCCATGAAAGCTCATGCAATAAATATATCTGTTAGTCTTTAGGTGCTGAAGTGTGTGTGTGTGGTTTTTTTTCCTCCTGAAAGAGTAACAGAATAGTAGTCCTCACCCAGGGAAATGCATATCCTTGGAAGTACACAGAGGTCTCAAGGGTTTACATGCACTTATCTAGCTATCTGCCTAGCTTTACAACAAGCTACAAGCAAGTTAGTACAGATTAAAATGTTCCATAGACTATAACTTGTTTTTATTGCTGTATCTACCATACACTGAAATGAAAGCTCTCTCTCTCTCTCTAGTTGTGTAAGTAATGTGCTATGTGTAACCTTTGGATGCCCTAGAATTTATTCATTAGCCCCTCTTCAGTGCCTAACAGAGATAAACCCCTGGAGAAAGCACCTGGGAGAGCCAGGATTCAGCTCTAAAGGAACTCTCAGTGAAGATTACTCAGAGTTATCAACCCACATTAAAATACCATTCAGAACAAACATAATAATGAACTTTATTAACTACTTTATTAACAACCTTATCCTAAAAAAAAAACCAAAATGAATTTAAACAGAACAGTCCCAGTGCAAAGAAACCCAAGAGTCTCAAAGTTCAGTTGAAGTCACCACTATCTCAGTTGCAGTCTCTGTTCAAGTCCTTGTGGCATGAGTGGAAGGAAGTCACAATCCTCTTCTTCTCTGGATGCAGGAAACTTCAAGAGAATTCCATTCAGTCCTTTCTTTCTCCTCTGCAACCAGCACCATCCAGTCTGTTCACTGGTGAACCAGCCATCAGTCAGACAGCAGAAAATTTCTCTACAAAATATTACACAGCTGGAAGAAAACATCTTGCAGTCCACTCCTGGCTCAGCCCCTCTAACTCAAGCACTGAGCAGACGGACTCTTCTCATTTGCAGCTCTCTGTAGTTCCTGCTCTTAGGGCTACTTCTCTCCAGCATCTGACCACAGCAACAATAGCAAACGTTATGGCGCATGCTCAAAATGTTACCCTACCACTCCCTATTTCCAGAAACTTCTAGTTTTTGGGCAGCTAATTCGCCCAGAAACAGTAACCCACCCTGAAGAGGTTTCTTAAAGAGATAGCTTGTTTCAGGCATATGGGTTACATATGCAGAGCCAGATTTACCAGCTTAGCGTCCCTGGGCTGCCCCCCACCTGCAGCCTCCCCTACCTGTGGCCCCTTCCCCTCCAACACCTCCACCCCTGTCCCTGACAGGAGGAATCCTTGGGCCAAAAGATGCTTCCACCCCAGCCCTGCTCTGGCCAGTCTGCCCCTGGGTGTAGTGGTAAGTCTGGCTGGTGCGTGGTATGGTTGCTGGAGGTGGCCAGATGGCCCATGGGCAGGGCAGGAGTGCAGATCCAGGCCTCTGGCCCCAGCCACCCCTACCCTGCCGGTGCTGGAAGGGGGTGGGTAAGGGTTCTAGGGGCTGGAGTCTGGGGCTCCCCTTTAGTCCAGGGCCCAGGGCTTCAGCCCCTTAACCCCCCCCCCCACACACACACTCTGTAATCTGGCCCTGATGCTGTGACACTTGTATTTTTATGTCTGATTTTGTAAGCAAGTAGTATTTATCTAAAATGAAAACTGGGGATATGCAAGAGAAAGCAGACTCCTGAAAAGGGAACAGTTGTCTGGAAGGATGGAGGTCTTCTGCCATATTACTCTCTGTCCTCACAGAATGGTGTGGTTTCCACAATCTTTTAGGAGCATAAGGAGGCATTGTCTAGCATTCCCAATACAACCAAACAGCTCAGAAGGCTGGAACATTTTATGTCAGCCCTTATGCAACTCCACTCTAAAGGCATAACGGACATTAACAGAAAAGTATCTGTTCTTCAGTTCTTTGCTTTGCTTTGATGTTTTTGTTCTTTGTTTGTTTTTCTGTTTTGTTTTGTGCTTGTTTGATTTTGGTTTTGGCAAATTATATTGTAAATACAACTACCATACATCTGAGCCAATAAATCTGTGTGAAAAGAAAACAAAACTAAATAATTACTAACCTGTTCCATTATCACTTTTTTTTTTTTTCTGTCCCTGGATGTGTTGCACACATCTTTTCCACATGTTTTGAGCTGTACAACCATCAATACTGAACGGAAAGATTTTGGACAGATTTTGGACAGATTTGCACTGGGCACACAGACATCTACAGTGGAATGTACGGTCACTTGGAGAGGAAACACTGGATAAGGAAAAGTCAAAGCAGTTCCACCCCCAAAAAATAATAAAATGCAGCAAGATAAAATGATGGAATTAATGTGTTATACAAAGGCTGGGTAATAATGCTTGTTTAATTTTCTCTAACCTTTCTAAGGCTATTTCTACAGTTATAGAAGTTTGTAAAAGCATTACAGTTGTATGGGAACACTAAGGCAGACTGTGTCAACCCTTGTCACTGGGGTGTGTAACTACACACAGCAGTGAAAGGCTCAACATTGGGGAGTTAGTGGAACACTACGTTGCTAAAGTATTGGAATAAATATGAGAGGCACGTGTTAGTCACATAGTGTGTATCTGCACTGGAGGCTCTGTTATGTCATCTTAACAAGGTTGACTTTAAGTTGACTTAAAGTTGACCTTGTTAAGTCAACTTAGATAGTCCATATTGAAAACTCCTGGTGACTACCTGCATCCACAATAGCAGGTGCTAGGTTGATGGAGAAATGGTGCATTGTGGGTACCACAACATCCTTCCTGGTGGCCAGGAACTCTGGTAGGGGGCCTGGAGGCCAAACAGGTCAATTTAAGGACTTTCCCAAACTATATTGACTTAAGTTGACTTAATAAGGCCAATTTAAGTGTTAAGTCAACCTTAAGAGGTGGTGTTATTAAGTCGGCTTAAGGAAGTGGCTGTGGGGGTCTGTAGGTCGACTTAAGGAAGCTGTCTTAAGGAAACTTCCTTAAGTCAACCTAAGGCTTTAGTGTAGACATACCAATAGAGAGTTGCAGAGGATATACACCCTGGGGATACAGATAGATAGAACAGTCCTCTCGCTTAATCTTGTGTCACTGTCTGCATTGCTTGTTACACCCTAGCTGCTAGCTGAGCATACAGTGTCTTGTATTATAACTGGACTTGCAGTGTACGTTCTCTACATGCTGCTTGAAGTGTAGACATTTCCAATTCATGCAGAAATATGCTGGCAGAAATCACCAGACATATAAAATTTATTTAGTGGAATATTTATCTTCCAAGGAAAGTGGGGAAATACTGATGCAGCATGAATCTCAAAAGGTTTTGTATAACTGTCCAAAGATTCCTGTGAGTAGGCAGTCTTTTATAAGCCTTGACCTACTTAAATCAAATTACTCTCTGGGCTGATTCTCCTTTTTGCAATTTTCTAATAAGCTCACTCTTCCTGTGTAATGACAGGTCTTCTTGAGGTGAAGAAGGGCCTCCTGTCTCCCACTGCTCTAATTTTGGAGAGAAGTTTTGTGGCCACTTCTTTCCTTTCTCTTCTATATGCATATTTTACTTGGGTGGGGGAAGGAGGATTGAGCATGCTGCATTCCTGTTACGGCATATCTGGACAGTTCACTCCTCCCTTCAGTATGCCAGTATTCTCTGGAGACGGTTAGCTGGCTTAGCCAGTTTGCTTCCAAGAGTGCAGGTGTAGATGCTTGCTTTCTTTTTTTTTTTTTTTGCCAGTAGTAGGAGGAGGAGGTCAACAGGATTCTCTTCTGTCTTGCACCCTGTTTAGTAAAGTAAAAAGTGAATTTAAAAGCCTTCAGGCATAAATAACCACACAGGAGTCATAGTCATGAAAATTTACACGGTGGCTTTCATTTGACTTCTATAACTTGACCATTAGTGGTTATATTGTGCTTGCTCTGTCTCATGCATAAGGAGAGGAGAGAATATAAGGCATGAGTTCACTTCTTGCCCTACCAAATGGGGCATGATCATCATCCAACCTTGGGTTCAAAGGTTCACATTGCATCTGTAGAAAGGCTAATATGACAAAGACTTCCCTCAATCTTCTCCATAGCTCCACAATCCATAATGTTTATGTAAAGTGCAACAAGATTTGTAGGCAATACACCTGGGATGGCTCAGTCATAATCTTGTAAACACTTACGCAGACTGGCAGCTCTGGTCATTATGGTCTTGATCCACCTGTCAGGGAATTCTGTTGTTTGCTTTCTGTTGACTCCATTAAGCATTGGATGAGCTCCTATATGACTAGCCTTGCCAATGGAACTACTCATGCAAGTAAAATCACATGCATGATTCAGTCTCTATCACTATGTCTACACTGCACAGCATTTTTGAAAAATGTTTTTCAAAAATAATATTTCAAACTATATTTGGAATAATTATCTTGAAATTACTTTTTTCAAAAATGCTATTTTGGGAGAAAGGTCCAGGATTGGCTCCTTATCCGAAAATACTTTGGCTTATTTTTTTTTTGAAAGTGAAAGTCTACAATGGACTTTCTTTTTCAAAAAAAAAAAAAAAAAGAAAGCCAATGGAAGAGTTAGGCAGACTTTAAAAAAAAATAGCCTTTGCCACACCCAGCTATGGCTTTTTTTGAAAAAGCTATTTTGAAAAAGACTTCTTCTCAAAACGTAGCAAGGTTTAGCACTGGCAAAAAAGCACACTTGTATCTTGAGATACAAGCACACTTTTTCAAAAAAGCTAAACCCAGCAGCTTTTTCAAAAGAAAAACCCTTTTTCAAGACAGCAGTTTTGAAAAAAGCCATCACCAGATGTGGCAAAGGCTTTTTTCAAAAAAGCCTACCAATCTCTTCCAGTGGCTTTTTAAATATTTTTTTTTAAAGAAAGTCTGGTGTAGACTTTCACTTTTGGAAACAAAAATGCAGTATTTTGGGACAAGGAGCCAAACTCAGACTGTTCTCCCAAAATAGCATTTTTGAAAAAAAGTTAGTTTCAGATACTATATCAAATATATTTCAAAATATACTTTTTCAAAAAAAGTTTTTTGAAAACACTGTGCAATGTAGATGCAGCCTATAGTGTACAGGTGTTAATTTGTATGCACTAATGTGTTTTATTTTATTTATACATAATCTGCCTGATTTGTTTGCTGATCAAAATGTAATGGAATTCCAGTTAGCAATCAGAAGAACTCTTGGCATATTTCTCGTATTAAACACTCAACCAAAAAAATTTGCAGTTTACTCTATCTGTGAAGGATATCTAACTACTGCTTCACATTTTTGCATGAGCTCATCTGCACAGACATAAGCAAAAGAAAAAATACTTTACATAAACATTTATATGTGTAAGGTGAATGTGCCTAGTGACAGTTATTAAATGAACATAGAAATATTTTTTCTAATGCCAAATAAATACCTTTCCAGCACACTTTTTCTTCCCCCACCTCCCTCCCACTTATATTTTTACTTACTCCAGAACAAAATGACAGGTTCATGACATTTAAAGTGATGACAAAAAATTATCATCCTTCTCTGCAAATCTTACCAGGAAAGTTAGACAAATATACTTTTATAATCTATAAAAATATATATATATATATATATATATATATATATATATATATATATATA
>ML681993.1:42637605-42692716 GCA_007922195.1 Podocnemis expansa | reverse complement strand
ATATATATATATATATATATATATATATATATATATATATATATATAAATTAAATGTGCAAAAGCACCTTTAACTCTGTCAAAAAGCTTTTACAGTGAATTCAAAATTAATTCTATGACTATATCCACTTTGCCCCATTGCGCCTAGGCTGCAATTGGATCTTATTCCCTGATACCATATACAACAGAGCCAAGATGTGAAATCCCCAACATTTTTGTATTGTTCACAAAATGATCTTTGGATCATATATTTTCAGCCTAGCCTCCATCTAGCCTTCAGTTTTGCAGATAAGCGTTATTGAAGGAACAGTTGATATTGTTCAGGTGACTAAATACCTGATTAGATTTTGTAAGCAGAAGCTCAGGGCTCAAGCCAGTTCCCATTAAAATCAACAGGGGGAAAATAAAATAAAATAAAATAAAATAAAATAAAATAAAATAAAATAATCCCATTTCCTTTTCAGAGAAAATAGAGGAAATGGAAAGTATGCTCATGGAATAACCACTGTATTACAGGTAACATAGTGGCCATAACAGCATGAATATGGATTCATCAGGAGAAGCAGTAAAGATGAGCAACTAAATAAATAAATAAATATGAAGGGCTGAAAGTAACTGAATTGGGACAGTACTACAAGACTGAAAGTAAGTCAAAATCACTCTGGCAGGAAATTGGATATTGTAATAGATCCAAATTTATATTGGATATTTGTTATAGACCACCAGATCAAAAGCAGCATGAAGATGAGCAAATGGCCTGTGAAATCAAAAGAACCTGCGATAAACGAAAAACAGTACTGATGAGAGATTTTAATTACCTGAACATAAACTGGATGGAACCTAAAGTAAGGTTACGGTCAGAAAAGTGACTATGAAAGGAATAATATTTTGATATTCCATTTTAGTTCTTCACAAATTAAATCATCACGTTACATCTCAAAATTAAGTGTTTCTGTTTTTCAGTACTTCAGGCTCAATTTAATGTCTGAAAAATCAGTTGATGTCGCCAGTCAGCCCCATGGCTGCTCCAAAAATACACTGGAACCAAAACTTAACGAACAATTTTTCTGATGGTACACAAAGTAGAATAAGACACATTGCCATAGATACTTTGATGCTATATTGCTCAAAGTAGGAAGATTTCTTTTTGTTAATAAAGTACGTGTAGCTGTCTCTCTAGACAAATGGGAGGCAAAGGTTTATAAATGCAAAGTTCCTCTTGTCTGACAATATCACCATTTTTTACATAGATGTAATGCTGGCAGGTTTTTTGTATGGATGTGATAAATTACTTCACCCGCTAATAGCATGCAGGATAAGAAAACACATCACTGCATGACTCATATAGGAATTAAACAATATACATGATAGGATGAGTGAGAATGGATATGTGAAAAAAACAAGGAATTCAGTGGCCATTATCATTCCAATTCTAAAGCAAGACCACAGTAACTGATCTCCATGGAACTCTAGAAGTCTGGCAGGTGATGAGTCATCCCTGTGCTAGGCCTCCACCAGCCAATCCTCATGCTAGGAGCTGGTCTGATGACTCTCATAGCATGTATATAGCTTCACATGGGACGCAGCAGTTCAATCTGCTCTATGTCACTGCAGAGCTTGGAATTTTCCCTGGTTTTATAGTAGTAGCAGACTTCACAAGTCTTAGCTGGCTGCAAGCTTGTTTCCAGCCCTGCCCTCACACAAGACTAGCTCTCTGTTCTATGCTTGCTTTGTTTCAGCCATGTTCTGAACTTCTGATTCCAGTTGTAAACACTGGCTCTAGTTCACAGCTCAATTGATACTGCATGTACAACTAGGCCCAACAGACACTGCTACAACTACCAGGACAGACCATCCATGTCTTTTTATCTGCTTGTTTGGGAAGATTGACTAGGACAAGAGAAATCTCCTAGGGACCTAGACTCACAGTTTTCCCTTTCAATCAACATTACATCTGCAAGCACTCCTCCCTAGTTCAAGCTAGTTAAAGGTCTCCAGAACCAAGTGGCCTAGGTCGAATGGGAAAATGGTTCCCTGTGTTTCCATGAGCCAGCCCCCCCCCCCCCTTCCCACACCCCATGAGTTGTAACAGCACCAGATCTAGATTTCAAGATACTACTACCAGAGATATTTGATGGGAACTCTCAGAAATTGTGGGGGATTCCTCAACCAGTGTTGCTTGCTGTTCCTGTTTCACTCAGCAAAATAACTGAATGACCGAACTAATTATCATCAACCTATTGACAGATGAAGCACTGGGTTGTCCATTGTCACTCCTGCAGTGGAGAGACCAGATTCTTCATAACTGATGAATTTGTTTATGTCTTTTCACTCATGTCTGATGACCAAAACTGTACCCACTCTGCTGATGTTACCCTCTGGAGTTGTTAAAACAAAGACCCCTACCTGTCATGCCCAATGACACTTAGTTCTAATATGTGACTGCTCACGTGGCCTAGAGTTAAGTAGTTGAGGTTTATCATTTCTACTGAAGTCTCAGTAATGAGGCTAGAGATGACCAGGATATATCTTTCAATTTTAATCCACTGCTATATTTAGTTGCATATTCAAACTGACAATCAAATGTTTGAGTGTTGTCAGGAAAGAAGGTAACCATATTCTTGGTTCTTGCCGGACTCTGCCCTATCTCTTTCCATTGTCAGAAGACTAAAGATGATGTGACAGGGCAGTTTTGTAATAATAGTGCTTACCAGTGATGGAGTATTTTTTCTCTTTGTTTACAACCTATGACATCTGAAAGGGATAGCTGCTATGTCCACACAATACTTTTATTTTGAAACAATGACCGTTGTTTTGAAATAAAAGTTGAGATGTCCGAACGACGTTTCTTTATTTCAAAGTGACAGGACCCCATCATTCCAAAATAACGTCCATCATTTTGGAACAATAAAACCTCACTTGCAATCAAAATAGCAGTTGTTTCAAAATGGTTGTTTCAAAACAACACTGTTTGGGCATGTTATTTTGAAATAATGGTTATTTTGAAATAACACTTTTGCCCTTTTCTCTCCCAGAGTGCCTTCCTTTTTGTATATCTTGGGTGGGGGCATGGCCCAGGGAGGGGGCCATGTTGCCAGACCTACCATGCTGCCCCTCTCCTGAAGCAAAATAGCAAGTCCTGTGTCTGGACATACTATTTTGCTTTGAAGTTTTCCCTTATTTCGATTTAATATTTGCTCATTTCAATTAAAGTTAATTTGAAATAAGGATTTTATTTCAAAATAACTCATCTCAAAATAGCTTATTTCGAAATAAGAGTTTATGTGTGAACATAGCCACTGGTTTTAGTCTGTATTCAGGGATGGTCAAACTTATGGAACTCAAGAACCACACAATTTGATTATTAAACCTTCAAGAGCTGCACTGATGCATATAGCTGTATACTTTTGCCTACTAAAGTGATTTGCTGACACTTTTCCGTGAGCCACACCTTTTTCATTCAAGAGCCACATGCAGCTCCCGAGCCACAGTTTGGCCACACCTGCTATATAGCAAAATACTGGAAGTCCTATAGCACTGTAAAGACTTGCAAATTTTTTCAGGCATAAACTTTTGTGGTCAGCAATTCACTTTGTTAGTAGGTTGAAGGCCATGAAAGCTTATGACTAAGGAAATTTGTTAGTTTTTAATATGCCACAGGACTTCCACTGTTATGACTTCTCAGAGCATCAGAATTGCTGTGGGCAGAAAACAGCTTGATTAACCACAGTTGTTTTCATATTTTACCTGAGGTATCATTTCGTTCAAACAGATCTCATAATATTGTAACAGACTCTGATCAATTTCTATTCATCACTGTTTACTGGAGTGATTGAAGAAACTTTAATGGAATCACATTCTGTCAGACTGTGTTGTTCCAATGAAATTAAAATGCTTTAGAAAATCAACTTGATTTTGCTGAAATTTCATCTTGGAAGAAAATTGGATGAAAAATTTCCAGCAATTTTGAAATAACCTGTTTGGCACTTTTAGAATGAAACATTTTGATTTTCATTTTGAAACAATTGTGTATCATAAGAAAAAAAAGAAGTCTAAAACAAAAGGAAACTTCTTTTTAAAAAAGTCATACTGACACATCTCAATCCACCTGAAAAGAATTTTTCTCTGGGATTTTCCTTCAGAGAATTTTTAAATGTTCATGATGATTTGGAAATTTTTAAATAAGATTTTGAAATAAGCCAGGTTTTGAAATCTGGACATCTTATGCAAAATCATAGAAGCACAGAAACTGGAAGGGACTATGAAAAGTCGTCAAGTTCAGTCCCCTTGTACTCTTGACAGGACCAAACACCCTCTTAAACAATCCCTAGTGGGAAATGGAACTTCTATTGTCTGCTCATCTGTAGTACATAGGACCAGGCCTATTTGAGGTAAGAAGGTTTTGGTTATAATACAACTCAGAGAATATTAATTGGTGTTGTATAATCTGCAGGAACATTGACAATGCTGAGAAGAAAGTGTGTCTGCACCCGCCAAATCTCAGTCAGTCATAAAAATTTCATTTTCCGAGTCATAATTTTTTTTTTAGCTACATGAAAGATAAAATAAGGATCCCTTAGCTGATTAAAAAACCAAGTCTAAATTCAAAACTGATGGAAACTGTGAAAAAGAGTTTCCAGAAACTCTATAACATAACATATTTTGGTGCTTGCTAAATAAATCAGTGCTGGATAATAACCACTTCCCTAACCACTTATATGAAAGAATTCTGTTTCCTAAGCACAACACTGAAAGACATTTCTTTACTACTAGGGTTGTGTTCACACACAGTGATTATTTCGATACAAGTTGTGTCAAAACAAACTTGTATCGAAATAATGCCTTATTTCGAAATAACTTAGTCCAAATTAACAAAAAGTTATTTCGAAATAAGGGAAAAGGCGGGAAACGAAATAGCATGTTCATACTGTGAACATGCTATTTCGCTTCCGGAGGGGGCTGCAGGTACTGGTGGGGTTCAGCGCAGCACTGCGCTGAACCACGTGGGTGCCTGCAAAGGGGGGGCTGCAGGCGCTGGCCAAGGGACACCCCTCAGCACCCTGGCCAGGGTTCTGAGGTTTCCCTGGCCAGGGTGCTGATGGGGCGGTCCTTGAAATGTTGTTTCGGAACACCTTGTTCCGAAATAACATGTTCACACGCATTGTTTCAAAACAAGGGTTTCAAAACAAGGTTGTTTTGCCCCCAAATGGGGTTTAACTTGTTTCAAAACAACACAGTTGTTTCGAAACAATGGGAAGCCGTTGTTTCGAAAGAACTGTGTGTCGTGTGAACAGCAGAATTCTTATTTCGAAACAACCTCTGTTGTTTCGAAATAAGAGTGCTGTGTGAACACAGGCTATCAAATGAAATTAGGGAAAAAACAGAAATTAATCAAACTGGTAAAAAAAAAAATGAAGTAGCAACTGGAGACCTTAACATTAAGATGTATAAGTAAACAAATAACTATGTAATAAAGAAATAAGGTAATTGTTTATGTTTGAAAAGTTTGGTAAATTAGGTAAATGTACAATGACAGCACACAGTCAACAGCAATAAACTGACATCTTCAAACAGTTTAAACTTTGGCTAGTTTGTTGGTAGACAGATGTGAAATAAGATTGGGAAAAGGACTGCAGAGAAGGGGAAGTAAGGCATGCTCAATTCAAAACTTGTGACCATCACCAGACCATAATAACAATAGACTCTAATATTAAATAATACCTTTCACTGATGGTTAGCTCTAGGGGGTATAACTGGTCTGTAATTATGAACCAGTCAGAGAGTTTTTGAAGATGATTGGAGAATAGGTATGTTAACAACAATGTTGATCAGAGTCAGAAAGACACCAAGCCGGTAAAAGTTATTCCAGTCAAGGGCATGAGAAGAAGAAGAAATC
Source organism: Podocnemis expansa (assembly GCA_007922195.1). Lineage (NCBI taxonomy): Eukaryota > Metazoa > Chordata > Testudines > Podocnemididae > Podocnemis > Podocnemis expansa. Next base: position 42,686,821 of record ML681993.1, on the reverse strand, counting down.
AGAAAGAAAAGCAAAAGAGGAGCCAGAAGCAGCAGCAGCAGTATAGTTGAGACAGATCAGAAGGATACTCTGACAAAGCAGAGAGAGAGAGAAGTCTACAAAGAGTTGGAATTCTAGAAATTTAAGGTGATATCAAATAGAGAGGTTAATGAATATATATGCTTGGGATAATAAAGATGGATGTCTGTGGTATGTATGTCTATATTACTATGTATAAAGTTTACAATTTATTAAGATTTCTGTCAGTGTTGTTCATGTGACTGATGACCATGTGCAGAACATAATCACTTAAGCCCTTCCAACTGTATGACATGTCAATACTGAGTAATTTGACCTGAGCTAAAGGATCTATGTTTATGGATTTTATTTATATTTAGATTATTTTTTTCAGGGATGATTGGTTTTTATTAAATGAAGGAAATACTTTGTTTTTGAAGAACACTGGCTGGATGTCAATTTGTTGAGTGGCAGGCTGTATCCATGTATCACATGGGTAAACAGATCTAGTCTGCACTAGGAAATTTTCTGAAGGGCCTCCTTGGTAAAACTTTGCAGTTTCTTTAGGATGGATATCAAGGCTGTTTCCCCACTCTGGGACTTTGAGGGCAGAAGGTGGAGGCCTGCAACAGGACTTAAAACCCCCTGGCCCTAAAGCCTAGTCTTAGAACTCACCAGGGCTACAATCTCCTGGCCTTGGTGTTGTATTGCTGCCACCACCCAAATGTAAAAATATCTTGAGAAACTGGGAAGGCCCACTTGAGAATTTCTTCCTGTGAGGTACCCTCAATAACTTTTATTTTTCCCTCAGGAAAGCGATTGAACCCAAGCTGATATATCAGCAGAAAATGGGACAGAATGCCCTTTAGTAGTTGGCTGTGCAGTTTGAGGCACATGCACACAAAACATCTTGCACTTTAGGACACAGAACCAGACCTTACTTTAAAAAGGTAAAATCTTTAATTAGAAAGAACAGATAAGAACCATAGAGAGTTGCTTCTCTGGGATTTAATTTAGGTGGTTACAGGGTAGTAAGAAGGAGTACATGTGCTCAGCACCTAGGAATCCAACAACAAACTAAAACCAAAGAAATAACCTGACCATGTCTAAGTAAACATTTCCTGTTCTACTCATGCCTAATCAGTTACAGGCTTGAGCCTATCATGAGCACAGCTGTTCCTGGATCCTCTAGGCCTGTCTCACTGGCCTCATCCTGAACCTTCCAGGAGCCCTGCTGCCACCAGAAGGGAAGCATGAAAATCTGCTGCTTCGATTAAAAAACCTATAATCTGTTTCTGTTGGCTCTCCTGGGACAGTCTGACCATAGTGGTGACCCCTTCCTCCCCAAGGTTACTGCAATAGGTCACTCCTTTTTACCTAGCATAGACAGACACATGAGAATTGAGGGAAGAGGCAATAGGTAAGCTATTTTTTGAGTACCCTGGATGTGTTTTGAGAGACAATACCACCATAGAGCATATAATTTTCCCTTTCAAGGGAAAGTCAGTGAGGAAATGATAACCTACCAACTCCTGTAACAGTTGGTAGCTTCTCAGTCAGATTTCAGACCATGTTTAGTCACAAAGTCAGCAAGAATTACAATAGTCAGTTATCACCTCAAAATAATGAACAAGGTTGATATTTCTAGATATGCCAGTGACTTCTTATAACATTGATTATAAAATGTTTCACACTTGACTATGAGATCATGTAGGAATTGCTTTCTTCTTCTTCTTCTTCTTCTTCTTCTTCTTCTTCTTCTTCTTCTTGTGATGGTACAATAGTAAAAGCAATGTCATGATTACGGTTAGATCTGAAAATATCTAACAAAATCTAAAGCAGATGGGATAGCCATATGAATGACTTTGTATTCAGTGATTCCTTTACTTTCCATCTATGGAGTAAGTATGCATATCTTTTATATTGAGTGGGAATATGATTTAGAACTGTCAATATGCACCATGATGAGGAGTAGCTTGACTTTTAGCAAGTTGGGTCATTAATTAGATTTCTGTTTGGAATGTTGGCAGCCACCCACATATCAGACCATTATCTGTAAAAAACCTGATCTTCTGGAAGGAGGACTGAGACAGAACACCAGAAGGATTTTCTTGATTTTAGCCAGTACTGAGGAAGGACATGATAGAGAAGTAGTGTGATTTTTGCTGACATCTTTATGTACTTCCTCCCTATTGCAGCAGCTCATCATATATTTGCTGGCACAATCATAGAACTATTGAGTGATAGAAATGAAAGGGAACATGAGAGGGCATTGAGTCTAGTCCCTGCACCCATGGCAGGGCCAAGTACCATCTTAAACCATCCCTGCAAGGTGTTTGTCTAATTTGCTCTTAAATAATTTTCCAGTGATGGACATGCCACAACCTGCCTAGGCAACTTATTCCAGTGGTTAATCACCCTGATGGTTAGGAATTTTTTTCCTAATGTCCAACCCAGGGGCGTCGCTGGGGTGGGGAGGGACCTGGGGCATGGGCCTAGGCTCCGCCTCCAGCCGGCAGACCCCGCCCCCTGTCCAGGGATAGGGCCAGACGGGGCCTTGCTGCTGCGGGTGGCTAGGCCATGGTGGGGCCGGGCCAGAAGTGGCTGCAGGAGGCCGGGCCCGTGCCCGCGCTGCTGCGGCCATGGCCGAGGATGGCCAGGCCCCTGATCCTTGGCCAGGGATGGGGCAACTGCAGGCGGCCGAGCCCCAGATCCCTGGCAGGGGACAGGGCTGCCACGGCTGTTGGCGGCCGATCAAGCCCCGGATCCCTAGCCGGGGATCCAGGGCCTGGCCACCCGCAGCCGCGGTGGCCCCGTCCCCGGCTGGGGATCCAGGGGCCTGGCCTTATGCGCCCACTTCTGGCCCAGCCCGGCCGTGGTCTAGCCGCTTGCAGTGGTGCGGCCCCTCCTGGCCCTATCCCTGGCCAGGGGGTGGGGCCGGCCAGGTGGCCAGCCGGGCCCTGGATCCCCAGACAGGGATGGGGCTGCTGTGGCCGCGGGCAGCCAGCCAGGCCCCGGCTCCCTGGCCTGATTGAGCCGGAGATCCGGGGCACTGGTGCTGGGACTCAGGGCATGTGCCCCGGGGTGCCCAGTGCCAGCAACACCCCTGGTCCAACCTAAACCTTTCTTGTCATAATTTAACTTCATTGCTTCTTGTCATATCACTTGAAAGAGTTTAATTATTCTCCCTACCCCTGGTAACAACTTTCAGGTACTTGAAAATGTCATCGTATTCCTTTTCAGGCTCCTCTTTTCAACTATGTCTGCATTGAGGCTTAAGTTGCCTTAAGCAACTCCCTGGCCACATTTGGAGTTCATTAAGTCAATTTAAGCACTTGCTTAAGTCGACTTAATAACTCCTGCCCTTAAAGTCATCTTTAAGGGTTAAGTTGACTTCATTCAGACTTAACACAATGTGGCCATTAAAGTCTACTTAAGAAAGTCAGCTTAGTGCATTAGACCCATTTAAGTCATCTTCATTAAGGCAAGTTTAAACAGGTTGCCTGGCTTAATTCAACTTTATACTGCCAACTTAAACAAATGGGGACTCACTAAGTTGACTTAATAAAGTCAACGTTAAGTCAACCAAACTAAACAACCCCGGTTCTTTTAGTCTTCCATTGTAAGTCATGTGTTCCAGACCTTTAATTATTCTTATTTTTCTTCTCTGCAATTTCTCCAATTTATACACATATTTCCTAAAATGAAGTGCTTTGAACTGGACACAGTACTCTATTAGAGATTTAATCAATGTGGACTAGAGTGGAAGAATTAATTCTCATGGCTTACTTGCAATACTTCTGCTTTTTTTGCAACGATGTTACACAGTTGACTCATATTTAGCTTTTAGTCTGCTATGACACTGAGTTCCCCTTCCACAGTACTCCTTTCTAGGGAGTCATTGCCTTCTTTGTATGTGCAAAATCCATTGTTCTTTCCTAAGCGGAGTGCTTTGAATTTGTCTTTGAGTGTGTGAGTACCAATAACCATGTAAGCTTAACTGATATGAGGGTGCCACTGAGTATTCAGAGAGCGGTGTTAATTTCAGTGTCCACAAAAATAGTGCATGAGCTTCTGCTCCAAACTGGGGCACTGTATTCCACAGTGGAGTGAACCGCAAATAGTGTTTATGGGTCTGGAAAAATAGAGAGTTCAGTGCTGGGTCCAGCCCACAAGGAGCAAAAGAAACCTTAACTGTTCTCTGCAGAAACCTCCAGTTTTGCCAAATAAGTCAAGCACCTCTCATATGCCACCACATGATAATGGTTAAGCAATTAGCAATAAAGAACACATCTCTCTACTAGTTCCCTGTTCTGCTTTCCTCTTCTCCTGTCCTACCAGTAGAACAGTTACCACCCTCTAAGGAGAGCTCTATGGTAGGGCAATAAGTAAGAATATGATGAAGTAAGGAACGGATCAACCAAGGAAACAGGGTAAAGTGGGGCACCAAAGACCCTGCTCAGTAAGATACCAAGAAGTCAATAATAGTTTTACCCTGCAGCTTAAGAAAAGTTCATTAACTTATTAGGGAAATAGGGGAGGGGGTGGAGGTTAAGTCTCAACATTTCAGAAAGGCATTCACCCAATCTGAAAGTAACATGAGGAGCTTGGCAATTTAAGAAAGAAATGCAAGGCTTAACCAAAATAAATAAATAAATAAATAAATAGATAGATAGATAGATAGATAGATAGATAGATAGATAGATAGATAAATAAAAAGACCGTTTTTCCAAAAAACTTAAGTTCTATAACTGTGTAATGCCTGGATTTCACTTTATTGGTCACAAGGTGAAGGGGAACGAATGGTTGAGATACTGAACTGAATAAAACTCTCTTTACCACTCCACCCAGGTCTGTCTCTCATCGTTGGACCTTGTAACAGTATTGATATTCAGAGCATCCAAACCACTCGTTCCTCTTCAGCTCATGACCAGTGAAGTGAAAACCAAGTATTATGTGCTTATAGCACTGTAGGTTTTGGAAATACAAGCCACTTGCTATACCATTGTCATAAACTTTATATTTAAAAACTTTGTATATATAGCACAGTTTGAAAATTGAAAAAAAAAGTCCAGAATTGGACCCAGAATGCACTTTTTGTTTGCACTATTCCAGTGGTTCCCAACCTGAGGTCTGGGGGACAAAAGTGGTCATTGGTGGTTTTCAGAGTGGCCCACAGCTGCCCTCTTACTGGGCACAGAAGGGAGCCACAGCCTAAAAACGCAAGCAGAGCATGTTTCCATACTAAAATACCAGTGTAAGTTCCCTGATGTAACCAAGTGTATGAGAGATCAGTGTTCCCCTCCCCATGTTTGTGGCAGGGAACATGGCAATTTATATTACCTAGGCTGACAGATGCTGGGGTCTGTGCTGGAACCAAGGGACCCACTGCCTAAAGACCCCAGTGAAGTGCATATGGCTACAGGATACATGTGGTTTCCTTGCTGCAGCCAGTGATATAGAATATCAGCAAAGAAGCAGCCTCTTTTGCTGAACTGCTTCCATCTGGCTGCAGAGGCTGGTAGCCTCCTGACCGATACTGGTGACATTTCAGGATTGTAAAAAATGATATCTTGTGGCCCTTGAGCTAAAAATGCTGCACTAATCAGAATCACAGAGCATGGGCTAGGGGACAAAATGTTAGAGTCTAAAGCACTTAGGATCCTGAATCACTCAGTGATATTTAGAGCCCTAAGTTCTTAAATCTCTTTTGTTAGAAGAAATCACAGAGGACACCCGTTGGGTTCCCCACACCTAAAAGTACTGGAGTAGAAGAACAGTTACCTTGAATCACCTTCTTTGATTTCTTTGGGGGGCAACAGATGGAACTACTTAAGGCACTTTTGAAAATGGGACCTAAGGTCAGGATTTGCAAAGGTGCTTAGGTGTCTGTCTCTCCAGCACTTAGTTGCCAGCACTTAGGTGCCAGTGACATTTTCAAAATCACTGCACAGCTGCCACTTAATCTAATTTCTAAGCCAGATCTGGTGTTAAGATACCACATGTCCAACTCTCTCTTCTCCTCATGTTCAATATCATTCCTATGCTCCCTAAGTTTTCTTGTTCCATTGGCTGCCTTGTGTGTGCTGCACTGCCCCTAATCAGTGACCTACAGTCAGAACTCTTCCTGCAGGATCTGGCAAGTGTCATGTGCTTTGTATGCTCAGAGTTCACCTATAAGATCAAGCCTTCCCCAGCCTAGTTTGGGAAATTTATTTCAGGTCTCTGAGACTTCAGCTTGAGGTAGGTTTCTGCGCTTCTTGTTAACTATGGAGTGGCATCAGGGTTTAGGCAGCTTTGTGAATGAAGCCAGCAGAAACTAAGCTACAGCTGAGTGGCAATTTAGAAATATATCCGTGAGCTTTGTTCACCCTCACATAAAACAGTTGAACTATAATGTCTGTACATTATCTGAACATCATTCATATAATTTTAAGTTGCAAGTGGATACTAAAGCTAAGTGGAAACTAAGCTAATCAAGTGAATACTAGAGCTAAACTTAAAAGTGTGTTGTTTCTCTTAAATCCACAAAAAGCTATGATATATGCTTAGACTGCAAACAAAAAGAAAGTGATATCATAGAATAGTAATACAAAGAATAAGAAAATAAAAGGAAGAAAAAGGCTATTTGTAAAGCTGGCCTCAAAATGAGTGAAACAAGCCAAAGCTCCCATTCTCTAAGGGTATGTCCAGACGTCTCTTTTAAATCGAAATAACACTGGTTATTTTGATTTTTAAAAGATTAGGTCCACACAATGTTTTCATGTTTCAAAATGCCGAGCTCCATCATTTTGAAACAAGAGACATTATTTCGAAGTAGCTTAAACCCACTTTAACTCAAAAAGTCCATTATTTCAAAATGGTTATTTTGAAATAACTCCGTTCGGATGTGTTATTTTGAAATAACCGTTACTTCAAAATAACTCACTTTGATCTTCTTCCTCCTAGGGTGCACAGCACCAGGAAGGAGGAAGTGCCACCCCTCACCCCTGCTAGGCAGCGTGCTTTAAGCCTTCAGGGACCATGGCGGCACATGGCTCTGGTGGCACACAGGGGAGACTCCGTGCCCCTGCCTGGACCAATGAGGAGGTCCTGTATCTCCTTCACATATGGAGGAGGCAGGACATCTTTGCCTGGTTCCGTGCCAGGCACAGGAACCGGGATGTCTATGTGCATATAGCTACAGAGCTGTCTGCGTAGGGCCACAAGCACAATATGGAGCAGGTGTGCTCCAAGACCAAGACCCTGTGGCAGGACCATGCCCGCACCATGGAGGCACTCCAGCTCCAAGGGGCAGGTAGCAGTGCCACCTGCCCAGTCTATCAGGAGCTACACGAGTTCCTCGGTGCAGAGCCCAGTGGCCTCCCACCTCGGGCCATCAACTCTGCGCAGCCTCCCCAGCACAGGCTCACCCCCTAGAGGGATGGGACGGTGACTATGAGGCACCCCTCAATGTTGGTGATGCCAGTCAGCCTCCCATCTCACCACCACCACCACCAGAGGATGTGCCAGGGACTCCAGAGCTCTTCCCTGTCTCAGAGGAGGGGACTGGCACCGCCAAGGAGGAAGAGGGGACTAGTGACACGCCAACACCCATGGAGTCTGAGGCACAGGAAGGGACATCAAGGCAGACATCTGGAGCCCCTGTTGGTGAGTGTTCCTCTCCCATACCTGCAGGCAGGGCTGAGCCTGCCCAGGTCATGGGCAGCGAGGGGGCACAGCACAGGGACAGGCAGAGCACAGGGCCGGGGGGTGCAGAGGCCCTCCAATGGGCACAGCTGCCCAAGGGACATGTGGCACCAAGGACACAGGCCCATGCGTACCTGGGGCTGCTCAAGACGGGGTGGAAGTACAAAGATGCAGCTGCATGTTGGGCAGGGCGGAGAGCATACAGACCACGCCAGTGGCAAGTGGCCTTGGGAGATTCCCCAGAGCATGTCTTGGGTGACTGCAACTCAGCATTGTGGATACCACTAGACCATGCATGCCTCCGGGGCAATGTCCCACAGGACCCAGATCCAGAATCCTGCTGACAGTCAGGGCAGAGGGGTGTGCTGCAGACAGGCTGCACACAGGCAAGGCCAGCAGGCTGCAGGGTCCAACCCTCTTTTGTGCTTCCCTCCAGCATTTTGCCCAGCTACCCGCCATGCTGCTTCATGGAGCCCACCAGCCACCCCAAGACTGAGGAAGAGAAGGTGCCACTGGGCATCAGGGGAAATCCTGGCCAGCCTTGTGGACCTGGGCCACCAAGCAGAGGACTCTGCCCAGGCTTGGAGACAACAGCAGGCCCATTGCCAGGATGCTGCCCTCCGTCTGCTGCAACAGGCAATGACCACCGATGACCGTGTGATCACCGCACTTGAGTGGCAGACCTTGGCAATGGAGTGCCTGAGCACTGCAGTGCAGGACATTGCAATGAGCGTCTGACGCATCACAGACCACATAGTTCCTCCAGCAGCCGATGGAGGCCTACCCAGGGACCCTTATGTCCCTTATCGGAGCCAGCCCTGGACCCAGGGTGGCTGTAGGCAGGGGTGTGGGATACCACCCCAGGGCCCTCACATGGGCCCCACATAGGGACTCCCCTCCCACTCAGACTCCCCAACTCCACACTCCACTCCCATCTCTCAGTTTGAGGCCCTCCCCCCAGTGTTTCACACCCTGCTCCCATCTCCCAGTTGCAGGCCCTCCCCCAATCTCCCCCCACAGTTCCATATCTCCTAACCCTCCCCAGCCCTTCTTTGCCCCAACCCCCCCATGTTATGTTCAATAAATATTTTCTGACACATATTAGTGCATGTGTGCATTTTATTGACTGTGGTTCACAGTGCGGGTGGATGGGTGGGGGCTGGCTGTGGTAGAACAGGGGAGAGGGTGGTGTGGCAGGGCAGGCCTGGCTGTCAGAGTTCCTCTATGGGAAAAAGGTTCATGAGTGCATCACAAACTGTGATTGCCCTTTGTGATGCTCACTCTCATGGGGTCATGGGTGCAGGTTGCTCATACTGGCCACTGATGAGCTGTGCCTCGGCCTCCCAGGTGGCAGCAACAGTCTTGACCCACAGCTTACAAAAGTTGTGCAGGGCCATGCAGGCGCTGATGACCTCCATGGTCATCTCCTCTGCAAGGTGGAGGCACGTAAGGAGGCACCTCCATCATGCCTTCAGCCGGCCAAATGCCTGTTTGACCACCTGGCGGCAACAGCTCACACAGTGGATGAAAAGCTGCTGATGGGCATTGAGGGGCCCTGTGTATGGGCGCATGAGCCATGGACAAATGGGATAGACTTCATCAGCAACAATGAGAACAGGCACCTCTACTCCCCTGACATTGATTTTATGGGTGGGGGAGAAGGTGAGTGCCTCCATGCCCTGGTATAGGGCAGAGTTACAGAGGACCCTGGCATCATGCACCCTCCCTGGCCATCCCACATAACAGTTTTGAAAAATGCCCCAGTGGTCCACAAGGGCCTGCAGGATAACCAAGTATTGCCCCTTCTGGTTCCAGTACTCGGTGGCTCGGTGCTCCAGGGCTCTCACAGGAATATGTGTGGCATCCAGTATCCCAGCACAACTGGGAAATCCGAAGGTGGCCATGTCGGCTATTGTATCCTGCAGCTTTCCTTGAGTGACCAGGCATGGCAGCAGGATCCTGTTGATGGTCCTGGTGACCTCTAGCAGCATGTTGCCAATGGTGGACCTCACTATGCCAAAGAGGTGTGCCACAGACCTGTATGACTCAGGAGTGGACATCTTTCAAAAAACGATGGCCACTCTCTTGTTGACAGGGATAGTTGGTCTCATGCTGGTGTCCCTTCGGCGCAGGACCGGGGTGAGTTCCGCAACCAGGTGGTTGAACCTCCCCCTGCTCATGCGAAGATTCCTCCACCACTGCTTGTCACCCCAGGCTCCGAGAACTACCCACTCCCACCACTCTGTGCTGGTCTCCCAGGCCCAGATTCTGATGAGGCACAGAAGGAGGGAGGGGAACTAGGGCTGCTCTGAGGCTGAGTGAAGTAATAGCCTGGGGCACAGCCTGGGCACCATTAGAGTCTGTGAGCAGGAAGACATGCTGCAGGTGAGCAGCGGGTCTATTCACAGCACGGTGATGGCTAGTAAGCCAGGCAGCATCCATCTCTGTGTCTCACAGTCTCCTGCTAGCCAGAATGGAAAGGGAAGTGAGGTCAGTACCTGCTTTTATAGGATTGGCTGGAAACATGGCTGCCAGTATGGCCCAGCAAGGGGCCATGTTGCCACACCTCCCATGCTGCCTCTCTCTTGAAGTGAAATAGCAAGTCCTGTGTCCAGACATGCTATTTCACTTTGAGGTTTTCCCTTAATTTGATTTAATATTTGCTTATTTCGATTTAAGTTATTTTGAAATAACCATCTATGTGTGGACATAGCCTAAGTTTCCCCATCTTCATAGTGCCTGAAAAAGTGGGATTTTTTCCCACTAAAGCTCTTTGATAAATGCATTTGTTAGTCTTTAAGTGCCACAGGACTCCTTGTTTGTTTTGCTAATCCAAAGCAGAATTATCTATAATGATATAGAACTAGAGTCAATAAAATGACTCTTTGTATCAAGCTCATAGCATCGAAAATTTCTCAGGAAACTTGTCCTATATTATTTGTTGACTTGTGTTATTGATAGTTGTTCTGCTACGTGACAGGTATAGGTCAGGGGAAGGGATAGAAATGATTAATGGTACATAACTCAATTCTCTTTTGAATTCACAGAATTGCACTTTTCAAGGGAGAGATATTAGAGGTGGATTCAGCTACAGTGTACTGATGGCACACACTATTTTTTTTTTTACAGTTGTTTTTCTGGTGAAACAGAAACATGCCCAATTGGAACCTCATACCCCTTCAGGTTTCAGAATGTGGCTATTGCTCAAAAGCAGAAAAATTCTGATTAGCTCCATACTTTGTCAAAAACACCAACAAATATTTGCAAGTACACTAAAAATAATTTTCCATTTTTTTTCTTTCAAAATCATATAGATGCAAAATATCATCAAAATAAAATTTGGAGGTTATTATTTTTTTTTTTAGTCACTGCACCAGAAAGAATGACTATTTATCCTAGTTGCATAGCAATCACCTCAGCAACCACAGTCTCTTTTCCCAAAAGAATATTTATATATCTAATACTTGATGAAAGAGCTTCATAAGAAGAGGTTGTGAAAGACCCAACCACAGTACCCTATAGCCAGGTGCTTACAGCATGAAGTTCAGACACTTGGGTTCAAGTCCCTACTCTAAAGGGGAGGGCACAGCAATCAGTTCCTCATTTGCAGTGCTTTGTGCTAGGCCCAACATGATAAGTGGCTTGTGAGCATTGCCTATGGGATCTGGCAGGGTAGGTGGGAGATGAGAACATTGAATGTAAGACCGCTTCAGAGTTCAGCTGCTGATCAGTGTCAGAATTTAGATGTCTTTGATGTGTCCACTAGTAGAAAGGGGCCATCATAGCTGGGAATTTGAGAGTCTGTATGGTTAGATGCCAGTTGAACAAACAGCTTTTAGAATCTAAATTTTGTATTAGTGACCTAAAGTGGTAGTTACAAACTTAAATCTTCTATGGATTTAGCCCTCACAATAGTTGATCCTAGTGCAGCTCTACTGAAATAAATTGAACTATGCTGATTTACAACATTTAAAGATCAAGTCCTCTGATCTTGCCTAGATTATGCTGTAAACTTGGAGAGTGTATTGTATTCTTCATACAAACCAAAGAGGCCTTCTCCTTGCTTTAAAGGAAAAACGTAACTGACTTTTATAACGCCATTCTATATTTATAAGAGGAGTACGCCTTTATCTGTTACCTAATAATTATTCATATAAATCCAGCACACTGAAGAAAAATGAAGTGTAGGTGAAAGGAAGGACTTCTGCCGGTATAAACAAAATAGTCTGGTCTCATTTCTTAAATGAAAACAGTGACCAGGGAATATGTTGCTATTGTTTGTGCCTTAGAACTGAGAAAAACTAGTAGACATTTCAGATCTTAGAATGCCAAAAATGTCTTTTTTTTCCTAATAATGAGTCTCACAAAAAAAAAAAAATCATACCCTCTTCTATTGACCTGTTAGCTGAGACCCAGTTACAAGAAGAAGGAAAAACGCCTCTGAAATAACACTGAAAACTATCCCCCCCCCCCCATTTTAACCAGTGAGCTATTCACTGACTGTTGTGTTTCCTGTAACTCTCAGTTTGACTTTGGTAGAGAGAAAAGCCAGCAATTTGTTTGTTTTAGATTTGTTTCTATGGCAATTAGAATATCTGTCATTAATCACTGCTTTGTTACTATGGCTACCACTGTTAATTTCAGTTTATTAATGCACTAGAACATAAAATAATACCCTCCAGACTAATTGCATTACAGTAGCAGTTAAATGTTACAAGCTCTGCTGATACAGGTTTCACCTACATTTGGTCCTACAAGGCTAATCACTCAGATAAACCTAATCAGTGAATCTAATCAGTAAAGAAATAAAAAATCCATTCTAGAGACAGCCATGATTCACTGTGAATGCAGGAAAGTCTTTTTACTGAATTACAGGTTTAAAAAGAAAAGAAAATGAAAGAAAAAAGCCAATACAATAAAAAGCCCATAATTATTTTATCAATTTTTCATCCAGCTTTGCCCCTGTCTTAACACAGGGAAGCATGTCACTCAGCTGGCCCAATTTAGCATGTTGTTAAGTATTTGAATACTATTTGTTTGAAGCTGAAGTTTTATTTGTAAGTTGGACTTCTTGTGTATAGCAACTAATCATGTTTTCAAAGAGTAACTTTCTGTTAATGTGCTTGCCTTCCTGGTGAATTGGTTTTGTTACAAGTTTGCCACAGCCAGGTTCATAATTCAGTAGATCTGTTTTATGTAGTTGGTGATTCAGCCTTACTTTGCAAGGGGTGCTAGCTGATTTAAAAAAACTAGTCCAACATTATTTCTTAAATGAATAGAATGACCAGGAAATGTGCCCCAGAACATGTCTTTGTCCGTGCCTTAGAGCATGTAAAACCTAACACTGATTTCAGATGCCGAAACATCAAAATTCCTGGTTCATTAAGATTCAGTAAAACCTTGGACAGATGGAAGGAACAGCTCCTTTCCCCTTCTGTCTTTTGACTTTGTGAGCTGCCTTCACCCACCTCCTTTGCACAATATTCTTGTCCTAGAGCAGGTCCTCACTTACTTCTTCACATAGTTCCCCAGGGAATGTTGCACTTTGAGGGGCTGTGGAACAGGTCTGCTGCCTTTTATAGTGGTACAGCCAGTGCAGCTTAGCATGATATGAGCATAAGGCAAGATGAGAGGTGGGCACTTCCCAGCCCACAAGCCTCAAACCCTTCACTCCAATGAACACAGTATATGAGACACAGATAGCTGCAGTTTGCTAGTGAGAACCTCACATTTCAATAACATTATTCCACTGAATTGTAAAATATCATATTGAAATTAGCTAATTATTGAACATAAGAAAATATCATGAGTAACAAGGTATTATACTATCCAGAATCTAAATCCTCCCCACACCATGAAACATCACTTAGACCACAAACAAGGCTTCATCATCCTGTCCATCCTGTGCCCTTCTCCGCATATCCTTGAGGATTGATTATGAAACATTTCAGATCCAACAAGAGGACTTACGTGGAATCAATGGGAATTGTTTAACTCCCATTGCACTAATATTTTTAGTGAGGGCTAACATAATTTTACATAGTTTAAACACAGTTCTCAGCCAATTAGTATGTGATTGAAAGAACTTCTGCCCACCTAATGTCTATTTTGCCACCATGTGCAGGGAGATGTTCCCATTACTGCAGTGTGGGGAAGAATACTCAAATTCATTAAGCATAGGAGTGTTGCAGGTGAACATGGTCTGCATATGCTCTACATTCCCAAATTTGGCAAAACTGGGTGGAGTGAGAATATGTAGGAGGAAGGCAAGTGCCCAAGATAAAGAGAGAAGAACCTTTTGCACAAATAAAATACTTGCTGCTCAAGAACACATGATCCTTGTATACTGCAGCTATACTACAGTGCAGGTAGACAGATGCACAATAGTTCAGCTTGAGCTGGCACACTAAAGGTAACAGTATAGACATTATGACATGGACAGCAGCTCAGGCTAACCGTCTGAGCTCAGACCTAGGGACTCAGGTGGGCTTGGACTCAAGAGGCTATCACAAGCTGTGGCCAGTGCTACAACAGCCACACTGCTATTTTTAGCATGTTACCCTCTGCTGAAGTATGATAGTCTCTCTAAACAGGCTGGGAATTGCACTTCCAAGCTGCACTGCAGGCATACCTTTGGGGGAAGTTTAGTCTCAACAAAGCTTCAAACAGGTTAATCCATGCCTCATGTTAAGTTCAATAATGGAGTTAACCTTTTTTTTTTTTTTTTTGGCCTAAGAAGATGGGGCCACTGAGTCACAACATTTTCTCTGGGGTGCTCCTTATAAATTGAAGCAGCATTTTGCTCTGCTTAGGGTAAAGACATGATTAAGTCTTTAAATCTCAAGCACAGGGTTAAATTCTGTTCTGGAACATACTGGACAATCCCATTAGTTATAGTGGAACTGAACTGGGGGGTTAAAAATTTGCTTTTAAAAAATTTGAATTATTTGTATATCAAGAATTTGAAACAATTTTGTAAAGTGACACCAATAGTTCTTCTCTCCAAAGATAATATTTCATGTGAACTGTATGAAATTACATAAAATTTGCTGAAAATATTTTTATAGTTAAACACAGCACCATGTATTCATGTTTTAATTAAATTGGATCTCTTTAGTTTTAGAATTTAAATTAGCAATTTATATTTACTTATATAACAATACAGTAAAACTGAAGAGCAACATGTTTCATTATTTTATATTTTAAATGTGTTCTAAAGCTGCATGTAATTTTGCCATATACGTGAAAGAACTTACATGTACTGTGCACAGCATAGATTTGTTTTCAACTCAGTATCTAATGTAATAAATATGGGATAAGTTTATTTTTTGGGGTACAGAAATCAAAAGACAACTTCACTGAATTCTTTATCATCTGTCTGCCATTCTGTGAATGGAAGCTGATAACAAGGGCAATAATTTCAGCAGAGAGAAGTTGTATTTATTATTATTATTATTATTATTATTATTATTATCGCTCAAATGCAAATAAGATTAAAGACCTGTTCAAACTCTGAGGAAAGCTACTCATTCAAAAATAATCTAAACAACAACTTCAGTGAAGAAGAAATATGCTGATGAAATATGCATCAATTTACAAATTTAAATGCTGAGATTTGAATTTCTGTAAAACTTGGTATTTCAAAAGTTTCAGTTTTCTATTGAAAATCAACAGAAAAAGGCAAGTTTAATTACTTTGATATGTTTTGTTACAGTTGGAGCCAATTAAATTTAATTTAAGAATAAAACAGATGATTACTAGTGTCACAATGGCACATGTATTCCCCTTCTGTGATCTAACAGGGCACCTGTTTTTAGGCTCCCACCTATACAGCCGTCACCTCTTTTGGGTGAAGATTCATACCTCTCTCCTTCCTGGCCTTGGCACAGTACCCTGTCTACATTGTGAGTTCACCAGCAAGCCTGACTGCCTAAGCAGCCTCCCTTTGTTTTTTTCATCACAGGCTGTAAACAATGAAGTTGCCCATATTTAAGTTAAAAACCCAGCTCTTTCTAAGAAAGCACATTTATTATAAAAATGAAAACATTACACAAAAAAATCTTAAAACAATAAAAGAATCTACAGACATGATCATAAGTATACCAGAAATAACCCTATCTCCAACAAAAGCTCTGATATAGGATTTTAGTCCTTCAAGTCTATCTGTGGAGTTTGCCACTTTACTCCCCTTTCTGCCTCACTACCCATCTTGGACAAAAGGTTCTATCCCTATGGTTGTTCAGGAAGAAAGTTCCAAGTCTGTTTAAAGTCAGGCTTTTTCTTCCCAAATCCTTTCCTTCTTGTTTGGTGTCTGGAGAATCCAATTTGAATATGTATGTGAGAGCCTTCCTGGTGATACCTCATTGCAGGTGTGATAAACTTAATGAATTTGCCTACCAGCCTGGTCCAATGTTCTTAGATCCTGGAGAGACTCTTGTCACCTTCCCTCTAGGAGATCTGTACAATCCTTGGCCCTCAATAATACACAAACTTAATACAGTAAAATATCCTAAAGATATTGCTATGTCTCTCACATCTAGGCAATGCAAACTACTGGTTGTCATCCTTAGAACCTGCTACACCTGTTCACTGCTTTATGTTCTGTGATGGGATTTACCAACCCCTTAACTGGGCCTTAATGGAGTAAAGGACAGTACTGGTTCCTGGCCCTCCGGAACTACAGGACATGCTTCCACTGGAGAAAGGGGAGCAACTAAGCTTGCAGTGACTGAGCCTGAGAAGAAAAGCAGCTTCTGACCAGGTTACCAGAGAAGCCTCCCCAAGGAAATAAAGCTATGTGATGAGCCTGGTTGGGGCTGGCAGTTTAGTTACCTTTTCTTTTTGCCTTATTTTGGTCTGAAGTCTGGAGGGCACCTTCATGGGCCAGGCTCTAATGACCCTCTTAAGGCCCTGAGTCAGAGTCTGATATGGTAGCTGGCTCCCCTTTAATCACTCCTACAACAGGAGGCAAATAAATCTCCACAGCTCACTGAACTTCTGAATAAAAGAGAGACTGGATTGCAAAACCTGCCCACAGGAAAGGGAACAATAAGGGTGCTAAACAGTAGAACACCTGAGCCACCATTACTAATAGTAGTGCCTTCCTGGGCAAGGGGCTTACCTAAACATCAGCTGTTTTAGTACCATTTGAGGTGCTTTCTTCCTTCCCCCAAAAGATTCAAGGATGGCAGCTGAATTGGTCAGGCACATCTTCCATGCTTCATGTCAACATGCAATGCTTCAGATTCACTCTGAGCACTTCTTGAAGAGACTGTCCAGGACTTCCCTTACATTTATCAGTTATCTTTTAAGTCACTTCATTCCTACCCACTGGAATTTGAAGTGGTTCCCATGTGCAAGTCTGGATAAACTGGGGAGAGCAGAGCACAAGACTACCCACCTAGCCTTGTAGAAATACCTCATACTTATAAAAACTGAAAGAGTCTTTCTGCCCAGTAAAAATGAACACTGCCTGTATGAAAACCAGTTGTCAGTGAAAGTGAGGATCCTGGAAAGTTTGATGCTGGCAGCAAGAAAACACTTTGGAATTTGTTATCAGAAAGTGAAAGCAATGTTTCAGGCATCAAGAACTTTCAGAACATAAGGGAGGTCTGAAATGTTGGACACCATTGAAGGCAGATAGCTAACTGAAGATAAGTTCTTGAAACAAAAGAAGAAACATCTTATTGTCTCAGGTCTTAGTGATAATAGACAGCAGGACTGGTACTCATTATGACAGAATCTGCTTAGAAATCACTTGACCACTGGGAAACTTTTAGTCAATTCATTATAGCCACTAGATTACAAATCAGCTTCCTAAATGTGTCATTCATCCAGTTTTATGTGTCAATAGAGGGACATAGCAAAGAGAATAAAGATGAGTTCTGCAGTTGGCTCCTGAGTATGATTGGCAGAATATCTAAATATGAGTATGTTTGCACTATTGGGCTTAAGTCAACTTAAGCAAATGCCTAGCCACATCTGGAGTTCATTAAGTCAACTTAAGCACTGACTTAAGTCGACTTAATAAATAACTCCTGCCCTTCAAATCAACTTTAAGGGTTAAGTCAACTTTAAGCAGACCTTATTAAATCGACTTAACTGAGCCCTGTAGTGTAGACATATTTCATGACTTACTCCTTGTGGCTGGCAGATTTAATATTAAAGTAGCATGTGACAACTAAGGAATGGAAAGAGCAAATGGGAAGGCTGTACTGGGAACACTCAGCATAAAGAAACATGGAATTTCTCCAATGGAAAAAGAGAAAAAAAATTACAACTGTATCAGCTCAACAGTCAGGTCATCTGTCCAAAATATGCTATATATTGTACAGATGCTAGCAGCAACCACAATCCTTGTATTACAAAGAGGAAATTTAAATTGAAAGACCAATTTTACATAGAAAATTGTAAAGAAGAATAACAGTACAAACTTGAAAACAAAAGTGCACTGTGAGAAATTCTCACTAGAACTAGGGAACAGATTTAAAGCACTTCCAGAGACAGAGAAAAGTAAGACAGGACCTGAACTGAGCAATACTCAGGGAAAGTGTGATTGTAGTAATCACTGTTGGATATGAGCATGTACAGAGCAAGAATTGGATAAGTCAAGAGATATGGCACCTAACTGAGAAAAGAGAAATACTGGGGAGGGGGAAACCTTTGAAATGGGTAAGGTCATTGAAACAATGGAAAAAATAAAGGTGGAACATAATAGAACATGAAAAGTAATGACTGGAAAATAAATAGAGATCTGATGAAGACAGGACAACAAAAGCTAAATCTTCTTTCATGATAGAAATCATGGAGCCAAGTGATGAAAATAATATTTGGAAATTTCAAAACAGGGTGTTGGGGACGAGAAAAAAATGCTTACAATTTAGGTAGAACAGAAAAAGCAGATAGCTAAGATGCCCTCAATAGATCTAGCTCCACCTCAACAAGAGACTTTAATGAAACATAGAAGCATGATCAACTTGCTGTTAAAAATTGGTCAAAAAGAGATGTCAGCAGCGCAGGCTACCATCAAAAAGCTGTAACATATTTGATGGTCAGATTACAGCAGAAATATTTAAAGCACTTGATACTACCATCCTAATGAAATTGGCCAAGCTGTTAAAAGGTGTTT
The DNA here is from genome assembly GCA_007922195.1 of Podocnemis expansa. Lineage (NCBI taxonomy): Eukaryota > Metazoa > Chordata > Testudines > Podocnemididae > Podocnemis > Podocnemis expansa. Next base: position 42,668,007 of record ML681993.1, on the reverse strand, counting down.
GGGGAAAAAGAAACCCCCTCCTGGCCAGTAGAAACACTGATTCATAACCCAAAAATGTGGTGTTATTGACTATAACAACTGGAAAAGGGTTACATAACTCTCTGTTGTAGGAAAAGCTGCCTGTGCTGTGATACCGTTGTTAAGAATGCTGCTGAAGAATGTTGTTGTTGATGTCAGGTTGTTACAACTAATTCTGCTCTTGAAGCTCCTATGTTATTAACACTAGCAGAAAAAGCAGCCTGCTAATTTAACAGTTCTCAGTGTTATTTGTAAAGAAAGACCACTGGAATAGTTTGGTGACAAAGACACTAGGCAAGGTTTATTGCCATCAAGGCACAGTCAAAGGTTTAATCTACACTCATGGCACTTTTCAGCAGCAGTCAAAGGGAGACTGATAAGGTATGTAAAATACCTTGTGTATCTCCCTTTGATTTTGCAACTCACACTTCTCTTCCTGTCCACACTGTGCTAAGTCAAAGAGTGCTGGGAATGTAGACTGATAATTTGACTTAGTGTTACTCTACTTCTGGGGCTGGAGTTCCAGAGTCAGTCTCCAGATTGATTGAGCACATCTTGGCTCAATTGAACCTGGAAGAGTGAACAGACAGTAGTGAATTTGCCACCATCAGCATAGACATAGCATTAGAGTCCCATAGGAGTTATTGTTGCATTAACACATGAGTGCACTGGACACGCATTGGTTCAGTCTTCAGCAAGAATTTTTGCTATCCCTTTGGACCCAACATCTGTAGACTAAAACAAAGAACTTGCATACCATATTAGATGTTTCCTGACATCTGCTAGAAACCTCTCCTTGTATCTTGCTCCATATGTCTTGGTCAAACATCCTTATGCATTGTTTTTCTCAAACACTCTTATCAGGTTTTGGGTTAGGATTTGCTTGGGTTAATCTTTTTTAAAATGTTCCCATATATGTCCAGTATCTGTTGCTTTTTAGAAGTGCATCTGTTCTAAGAACACTAGCAGTGCCCTCGCCAAGCTCATGTATCAGACTGTGAACTTGTAAACATCTACTTTAATCCATGGCTTCAGTTTTCTATCTATTGTTCAGGTTTCAGATCTTATACCAAGCCCAGTGCTCCAGGCTCTCTTACTCTCCTATGGGTATTGCATAGGATGAAGGGAGCAGTGGATGGAAAGTTTGGAGAAAAAAAAGGCTGTATTTAGGCTCAAGAGTTTCTAGGTATATCAGATATTCAGATTAAGGAGCATGCTAGGTGAATTTATAGAGTTGAAAGCCTCCCTTTTAATCAGTGTTATTGAATTTTCAAACACCATTTGAAAGCCTGCACAAAAATATATTGGAATATTCTTCATTCCTACAAAATTCCAGTTAGTCATCAACTTGATCAAGGCCATGTACACAGCTGCAAAGTGCTCTATAACTGTGAACAATAGAGTTCTCTGTGTGTGGACACTAGTGGCTGTGTTCACACACAGGGGGTTATTTTGATACAGTTGTTTCGGAACAACTTGTATCGAAATAACACCTTATTTCGAAATACCTTAATTCGAATTAACAGTTTGTTAATTTGAATTAAGGAAAAAAGCTCAAAGCGAAATAGCAGGTTCAGGCAACAGTTATTTCGAAACAATTCACCGTTGTTTCAAAACAACATGTTCGTACAGCATTATTTTGAAACAATCATTTCGAAACAACGTTGTTTCGTCCCCGCATGGGGTTTAACTTGTTTCGAAACAACCGTACGTTGTGTGAACAGGGTATTTCTTATTTCAAAACAACCTCTGTTGTTTCAAAATAAGAGCGCTGTGTGAACACAGCCAGTATGAAACACGGCTTCATTTTATGTTCACTGTTTGGCATTGGCATAAACTGAATAATGAAGAAGCATATTAGGAACACAAAGGCTGTGTTCACACAGCACTTTTGTTTCGAAACAACCTCGTTGTTTCGAAACAAAAAAAAACATGTTCACACAACGCACAGTTCACAGAGGGCATGTGGAGACAGCGACCCTTCCCCAAGAAGGATGGGGTCCCTCAGCACAGGGGGGGACAATAGGCAGACATTGCAGCATGCAGGACAGAGAGCCTGCAGCCAGCACTGCTGTCACATGGCCTCGGGAGACTGCCCGGGCCACATGCTGCCAAGGGCAGCTCAGTACTGTGGGCCACGAGGCCATGTGCCCCCTGAGTGCAGTGTACACAGCACACAATTGGGAATCCTGTTGGCAGTCAGGGCAGGGGTTTGCAGCTCACAGGCTGCACACACCAAGGCCGATAGGCTGACACTTAACTGTTCTCCCTTCTGCCCTGCAGCTCGTCTACCCACGTGCCGGCCTTCTGCTTCAGGCCTGCCGAGCACCGCACGGCCTAGAAGAAGAGCCCGCCTCAGCCAGGACGTTATACTGGCTGGCCTGCTGGAGGCCAGCCAGCAGGCAAACGTGGCAACCCGGGCCTGGCATGCCGAGCAAGCCAATCGCCAGGTTGCTGCTATCCAGCAGCTCCAGCGCACTGCCAACGCAGAAGATTGCATTGTGGCAGCCAGGCAGCAGCAGGCAGCGGCACTGGAATGGCAGGAGACTGCCTTCGACTGCCAGGCAGCTGCCATAGACCGGCAGGAAATGGCCCTGGATAACCTCCAGGCTGCAGTCCAGCAGATTGGGGATCACCTTCCCTCCCAGCAAGGGATGGACCCTGTTCCTCCCAGGGACCCAGCTGCCCCTTGTTGCCAGCACCCCTGGACGCAGGGTTGCCTCAGAGAAAGCCGTGGGGCTGCGGGCCTTGCTGCAGCGGTGGCTCCCCCCTAATATGCACCCCCAGTTGTCCCCAAAACAGCACCCCACATGCCCCATCCCAGTTCTGTGCCTCCACCCCACATGCCCTGCCCCAGTTCTGTGCCCCCACCCCACATCCTCTGCCCCAGTTCAATGCCTCCACCTCAAATGCCTGTGCCCCCAGTTCAAAGCCCCCATTCGACCCTTTCCTGTCTCCCCAGTTCTGCCTTCCCATACCCCCTTGCTTGTTACAGTTCACCCATGTTGAGAGTTTATTGCATGTTTTATTGGGTTGGGGTCAGGGTATGGGTGGGTTGGGTGGGGGCTGGCTGGGGCAGAATGGAGGAGCAGGCGGTGTGGCGGGGTTCACATGGCAATGTGGGTGCCATTGAGTATCCCCCCCCTTGGAAAATTGAGGGCAGCGTGACTGGCAATGACGTCCTGCAGCTCTCCCAGGGTGACAAGGCATGGCAGCAGGACCGTGCTGATGGCATGGGTAACCTGCAGTGGCACCCCCAATGGTTGACATCCCAACACTGAAGACACGGGCAACGGATCTGTGGGACTCGGGAGTGGCCATTTTACAGAGAGTGACGGCCACACTCTTGTCCACAGAGATGCCTGCCCTCACCACTGTGTCCCGTCGGCACAAGACTGGGGTGAGCTCAGTGATGAGGTGGGTGAATGTCTCCCCGCTAACCTAGTGGTTCCTCGTCCAGGACTTGTTGCTTCAGGTTCGCTGGAAAACCTGCTCCCACCAGTCTGTGCTGGTGCCTGGTGCCCAGCTGGGCTGTGGTATAGAAGGGGATGGGAATCTATCGATGCTGTGAGGGCCACGGAGACAATGGTGTAGGGTGCAGCTCTGGGCTCATTGGTCTCAGGGAAAGTGTGTCCCACAGCAGGGCAGCACACGGCAGGCTAGCAGTGGGTCAACCAAGTGCTCAAGGATGGCATGGGAGCTGGGGAGTATCCTTAGCCATCTCTCTTGCAAACTCTTAGGAGTCGCAATGGACAGGGAGGGGTGGCCAGTTCATGCTTTTAGGTGATTGGCTGGCAACCTGGCTGGCAACAACAACAACAACAACAACAACAACAACAACAACAACAAAACCCACACCTCAATCTCACGTTTCCAGTACTTGAATCATTTTGTGGCTCATCTCCGTACTGTCTCCAACTTATCAACAGTTTTGTAGAGTTATTGACACAAGAAATGGACAGAGCTAATATAGCCTCCTGAGCCTACTTGACATTCTTCTGTTTACAAATTCACAGATTGCCATTTATCCCTTTGTGAATAGCTTCACAATGAAAATCATAGAATCACAGGGTTGGAAGGGACCTCATAGGTCATCTAGTCCAACCCCCTGCCAGAGGCAGGACCACTCCCACTAAACCATCAAAGTCATGGTTTTCTCCAGCCGGGCCTTAAACACCTCCAAAGATGGAGATTTCACCACCTACCTTGGCAGCTCATTCCAATGCTTCACTACTCGCCTAGTAAAAAAGTTTTTTTTCTAATATCCAGCCTCGACCTCCCTAACTGCAACTTGATACCATTGCTCCTCGTTCTGTCCTCTGTTATTACTGAGAACAGTTGAGCTCCATCTTCCTTAGAGCATCCCTTCAAGTAGTTGAAGGTTGCTGTCAAATCCCCCCTCAATCTTCTCTTCTGCAGACTAAATAAGCCTAATGCTTTCAGTCTTTCCTCACAGGGCTTGTGCTCCAGCCCTTTAATCATTTTGGTTGCCCTCTGCTGAACTCTCTCTAGCATGTCCCTGTCCTTTTTGTAGTGGGGACCCCAAAACTGAACACAGTATTCTAGATGTGGCCTCACCAGTGCAGAATAGAGGGGAATGATCACATCCCTCAATCTGCTGGTGATACTTCTTTTGATGCAGCCCAGTATGCCATTGGCTTTTTTGGCAGCAAGAGCACACTGCTGACTCATATCTAGCTTCCCATCCACCATGACCCCCAGATCCTTTTCTACACTGCTGCTACTTAGCTGAATGTTTCCCAGCCTGTAGCAGTGCATGGGTTTTTTTCGTCCCACGTGCAGGATTTTACACTTGTCCTTATTGAAGCTCATAAGATTTCTATTGGCCCACTGTTCCAATTTATCTAGGTCTCCCTGAATCCTGTCCTTGCCCTCCAACGTGTCTACTGTTCCCCTCAGCTTGGTGTCATCCGCGAACTTACTGAGAGTGCAATCTATTCCATCATCCAGATCATTGATGAAAACTTTGAACAGAAACAGCCCCAGGACCGACCCCTGGGGCACACCACTCGTTACTGGTTGCCAGCTAGACATGGAACCATTGATTCCTACATGCTGAAACCATCGATCTAGCCAGTTTTCTATTCACCTTATAGTCCACCTATCCAACCCCTACTTTCTTAATTTGCCAATGAGAATGCTATTGGAAACTGTATCAAAAGCCTTACTAAAATCAAGGTATATCACATCAACGGTTCCTCCTGCATCCAGAAAACCAGTCATCTGATCATAGAAGGAAATGCGATTGGTCAGGCATGATTTACCCTTGTTAAATCCATGCTGACTGTTCCTGATCATGTTATTTTCCTTTAAGTGTTTTAAGATGGCTTCTTTGATAACCTGCTCCATAATTTTTCCAGGGATTGAGGTGAGACTTACTGGTCTTTAATTCCCTGGATCCTCCTTTTTCCCTTTCTTGAAAATAGGCACTACATTTGCTTTTTTTCCAATCCTCTGGCACCTCCCCCGTTCTCCATGAGTTTTGAAAGATAATGGCCAGCGGTGTTGCTATCTCATTGGCCAATTTCCTTAGCACCCTTGGATGCAGTTCATCCGGCCCCATGGACTTGTGCACATCCAGCTTCTTTAAGCAGTCCCTAACCTGACCTACCATCACCAAGGACCTCTCTTCTTCTTTCCCATCTGCCACACCCATGGTAGTGGGCTGGGAGCTGACCCTGCCTGTGAAAACTGAAGCAAAAAAAGCATTGAGCACTTCAGCTTTTCCCTCATCCTCCGTCACGAGGATGCCTGCCCCATTCAGCAAGGGACCTACACCATCCCTGATCCTCTTCTTGTTATTAACATACTTGTAGAACCCCTTCTTGTTATCCTTTACATCCCTTGCTAGCCGCAGCTCCATTTGGCCTTTGGCCTTTCTGATTTTATCCCTGCAGTCCCTAGCAATATCTTTATATGCCTCCTTAGTCATCTGACCAAGCTTCCACTTCCTGTAAGCTTCCTTTTTATGTTTAAGCTCAGAGCAGAGTTCTCGGCTAAGCCATTCTGGCTGCCTCACATGTTTGTTCTTTCTCCTAATTGGAATGGCAACTTCCTGTGCCCTTAGCAGGGTTTCTTTAAAATATAACCAACTCTCTTGGACTCCTTTCCCCTTCAGATTAGCTTCCCAAGGGATCCTGCCCATCAGTTCCCTGAGGGAGCCAAAATCTGCTCTTTTGATGTCCAGGGTTTTTATTTTGCTTCTTTCCTTCCTTCTTTAATCAACATCCTGAACTCAACCATGTCATGGTCACTACTGCCTAGCTTGCCATTTACCTCTATGTCCCTGATCAATTCTTCCCTGTTTGTGAGCAGCAGGTTGAGCGGTGCAAGGCCCCTAGTTGGTTCCTCTAGCATTTGTACTAGAAATTTGTCCCCAACACTCTCTAAAAATTTCCTGGATTGCCCATGCACTGCTATAATGGCCTCCCAGCAGATGTCAGGGTAATTGAAGTCCCCCATCTGCACCAGGGCTTGTGATCTAGAAGCTTCCACTTATTGTCCATAGAATACCTCATCCACCTCCTGCTTCTGGTCTGGTGGTCTATAGCAGACACCCACCACAACATCCTCCTTGTTGCTTTCCCCTCTCATTGTAACCCACAGACTTTCTATTGGGATGCTTCCACTTCCATAATGGAGCTCTGAGCAGACGTAGAGTTCTTTTACATATAGTGCTACTCCTCCCCCTCTTCTTCCCTGCCTGTCTTTCCTGAACAGTTTATACCCATCCATGGCAGAGTTCCAGTCATGCAGACTATCCCACCATGTCTCCATTATTCCTATGATATCATAGTTCCTTGTCTGTGCTAGTATTACCAATTCTTCCTGCTTATTTCCCAGGCTCCTTGTATTAGTGTATAGGAACCTAAGATACTCAGCCGATTGCCCTACTTTGTCATGTTGATTTCCAATTCTATTACATAAACCTCCTTGCATTTTTTTCTTGGACTTCTCCTCCCCCACTCTCCTCATGTATTGGGGCTTTAGTAGAACACTTAAGACATTTATTTGATTACCCCCCATGTTCCAACCACCTTCCCTTTTATTCCTGGTGATACAGTCTCAGCCCCCCCCCCCAAGTTCCATCCTTTCCACCAGATCACCCACATTGTCACTTACCTGTGAGCTTTAGTCTCCTTCCCCCGTTGAACCTAATTTAAAGCCCTCCTTAGTAGGTCAGCCAGTCTGTGCCTAAATATGCTCTTCCCCTTCCTGGACAGGTGAAGGCCATCTCTGCCTATCAATCCTCTGTCCTGAAACAGTACTCCATAGTCAAGTAAGTCAAATCCCTCCTGACCACACCATCTTCGCAGCCAGAAGATATAGTCAGCTGATTATCTGCCCCTGCCTCAGGTCTTCTTTCCCAATTTAAAGTCCCCCATCATGCATAGGAAAGAGAGGAGGTATGAAAAGTGACCAGCAGGGTTTCAACTTCTGAAACTGAAAAGAAGAGTGAATCAGTACTGGTTAAATGAAGATCATTCAAAATTGTAGAAAGTTCCATGAAATATCCAGAGGTTTCTGTTTTGCCTCCAACTGCTGCTAGCAGTTGCAATCTCTGGCTCATTCATCTTTTCAGTTTTTCCCAAAGGCCACATGGCTGGGGAGGCACTACCAAGTGATACTTTTCTTCCATACAATGAAGGATCTAGATGGGGCTGGGGATAGAAGAAGGGAGAGACCATAAATGTGCTTTATTTTCCCTCAGCAGCAGTCCTGGATTGTCTACTTCTTCCTTTACAGCTGGACTCTTTCTAATCTTTTAGTCCTTTTAATAGATATTGCACACTTTAATTGCTTTTTCCGGAACAGTGGGCAATAAGCAAATTGTCATACAACCAGAAAAACATATCACTAATAGTTCCCTGAAACCTTGGAGCTCTCTATCCTATAGCAATGCACTGTGATGACATACTTCAAATCTGTAAAACTCTTCTAAATTCCTCCCCCCTCCCCTTCCTTCTATAAGCATCCAGGTCACAGTCCATTAGCTGTAAGTAATCCTTTCCTGGTAGGAAACCACAGTCCACCACTAACCTGTGACAGACTCCATGACAAGAACAATAGGAAACCTTCATAAGTCTATAATACCTAAATGAAACTCTTGGATTTTACTTCAGATGCTAGAAATATTTCCTAAGTGATGGTGCCATTTTGGAAAATGATTCCACATTTTCTTTTCTGATTCAGATATGCTGAGACCTTAAACAAAAAATTCTTTTGATGTCTGGGAATGCTATAGTGCACTCATATCTGGCAGAACTGTTTGATATGGATTCACAAACACTTGGCAGTGTAGAAATGCTGGATCACTGAAAGAATAACCAAAGCAGCCCAGTCCATAATTCAATTAAAAATCCATAATTCAAAGGTTTTAGGCATGAATTGAATTATGTAATTGAATACCTTGGATACTTTTGCAATGATTCATCATGACTATTCAGCATTCTGATGAATCAATGTTTGTGTGCAAGATCTACACATGGAATAATATTTTACACATGGATTATGTATACAATATCCTATCCATCTTTCTTGTGAAATCATAAATAGATTCAGTGTACTTTCACAAAAAGAACTCTAAAAGCAAGTGAGAAAAGATAAGCAAACTATTAAAGTAAAAAATATCTAACAGAATAATGCACAGACATTAATACACATATTTCTTTGTATTATACATATTAATAATCATTTTGGGTGGTGCCTTTTCATCAATATTTAATAATTATTTGGGTGTTAAGAGGTGTAAATTAGTGCCTTATAGACCATATGTCTGCCCTCTTTCACTTTATAATCTTGATAGATGTCTATTACAATAACTAATGACAACTACCATTGATGGAGAGAGAAAATTGTAGAGTATCAGGCAAGGCAAACAAATAGCAGAAACCAAGGCAAAAAAAGGATTGGCTTGTCTTTGAAGAGAATTATTTCAGAAAAAAATACTATTTAGTATCTAAAAGTCTTGTATCTTCATATATCTTGATTTCTTTATATTTTCTGTTTTTAAAATAGTCAGGTCACATTTGGAATAGATGGTGACTGTAACAATTAGAACAATTTACCTATAGACGTGGCATTTTCTCCGTCACTTGGAGTTTTTCAGTCAAGACTGGATGTCTTTCTAAAGATAAGCAATAATTCAAAAGGGAGTTATAGACATAAAACAGACATTGCTGGGTGAGGTTCTTTGGCTTATAACAGTGGTTTTCAAGTTTTTTGCGGGGGCAGTTTAAAAAGATCATTTTTGCCTGTAACTCAAAAATAACACCTATGAGCAATGCATTGCAATCCTTTGATGGCACTGTAACCCAGGACCTTAGGCACTGTGACCCAGTATTGGGTCCCGACCTATGGTTTGGAAACCACTGTCCTTTATAATGCATATCAGATCAGGCTTCTTTAAACTGGTGAATCTAAAATCTGAGTGTATGGTTACAGAATATATGTCATGGTACAGACTTAAGGACCATTTATAAATAACTGTAGCCTGTGGCCTAACAGTTTTTTTTTGGATGCTGAACCTATAATTAAATTAGTGTCCTGTGAAATAGAAACCTGGCAGGAGCGCCTGCAGTGCTGTGGCTATTGCTACTCTTGAGAACATCTCAGAATAATGTGATTGGGTTCCTTACAGCACTTTACACTCACAAGGGAAAATTATTTTGAAGGATTAGTGTTTTGGAATTTCTATTGATATTGTTGTTATTATATCACCTGTACTACTTAGAATATAATGCATATTGATAGTACACAGTATGTGCACTGGACTTTAACTACTGGGCATCACAAACATAGCAAAGTTACTGGCAACATGGGTCAAGATCACTAATATGGGGCTAAACCAAATTGATTGTTATTGCTGAGCTGTGTTTTTATTTGTTTGCTTGTTTGTCTGTTTTAAATCAAAATGACAGACACAAATACTGTTAGATATTCTAATACTACATAGATAATACAGTTAGATTGATTTTGAGTCACTTCCAAAGTCAGAAACTCACAATATCAAATAATAAACTTTCAAGAAAAGTTTTCAGCCAGATCCTGTTTTCATCTCTGGCTGTTTTACATAAATAAAAATTGTGTTTTAAAAATATTTCTGAATTATTAATTCATTGATGTTTTTCTTGCAACAGTGTAGTCACAAGATTTTGTTCATTAATGTGGGTGCTAGCAGAGAAAAAGGGAGAAGAGATTGAACAAACTAGAAGCATAAAATAGCAACCTGATAACAAGAATTGAAAAATGTATTCAGGTGTTTCATGGTAGATCACTATAAATTAAACTGTTAGCTAAGGTCAATAAGCAGAATGCAAATTGAAACACAATTCATTTTTCTAAAAAGTACACAAATATATGACTTATTGGACTATTATGGCTCTTATAGCTATCACTGGCAAAATCCTACCGTCTTACACATTAGGGGACAGGGAGATTCACATTAACCTGAATGGGAGCTGCAAGTAGCTGAAAGCATAATGAGGGCCAACCTCATGTAATAGATGGCCTGATTCCACCACCATTATGAACTATTGCAGGAAGGGATGTTAAATGTCCTTCCTCTATTATCAACCTTCACAGCCATCCTCTGGAGGGATATGCATATAGTAATTCAAATTGGATTCTCCAGGGAGCAACAGACAAATGAAAGGATTTTTGATAAATAGCCTAGTTGTGAACTGGCTCAAAGTCTTCTTCATTAGCCAACAAACACACAGGATCACTGTTCCAATCCTCTTAGAATAATTGAATCATAGAAACCAGAAGGGATGCTGAGAGGTCATTTAGTCTGGTCTTCTGCACTCATAGCAGGATCAAATGCCATCTTTAACAATCCCTGTGAGATGTTTTTTCTAACTGTTCTTAAAAACTGCCAGTGATGGAGATTCCACAATATGCCTGGGCAATTTATTCCAGTGGTTAATCACTTTGACAGTTAGAATATTTTTTTCCTTATGTGCAACCTATACGTCCCTTACTTCAGATGCTAGAAAGCCCATTGTTTCTTGTCAGTTGAGGAGAACAATTTTTCTGCCTCCTCCTTGTGAGAACCTTTTAGGTACTTGAAACTCTTATTGTGTCTCCTCTCAGTCTCTTCTTTTCCAGATTCAACAAACCCAGCTCTGTCAATCTTCCCTCACAAGTCAAACGTTCCAGACCTTTAATCTTATTTATATAAATGTATTTATTTTTGCATCATAAATTATAAATGTGTGATGTATTGTAAGTTTGCTGTGTTAATACATGCACATAAATAAGATAATGACATTTAGTAAATTATAACTTTTCCACTGGTACTGTACATGGCATACATTGTTAGATTAATTGAACTTTTGTAACAATGGAATTATTAATAAAAATGGTTGCTAATATTTCATACAGTGTCACACATGATAATAAGTTTATTAGAATTAACTGAGCCTAAACATGTACTCTGATATGTGTAGTCCTTTAGACTGCCATCCCACACCTAGTCACCCATTCAAGGATTTTCCTTTGTGGTCACAAATCCTTTACAGCTTCTGCTCAGAAAAAAAACACCCAGTCTTATTGGCTGATGTCAACTTCTATTTATTTTGATTGCATTCACAAGTGTGAACTAAATAAATCTGGGTTTAGTCTGAACTAGCCTTGGGATAGTTCAGACTAACCACGGCTTTTTACTTCAAACTAGCCGCGTGGCTTAGTTTGAACTAAAAAGTTAGTTTGAAATAGTCAGTGCAGGTAATTTGAACTAAAATTTTAGTTCCAGCTAGAAAACCTGCTAGGTCTAAAAAGTGTTTAGATCAAACTTTTTAAGTTCGAACTAGCATGGATATATCACACTAGTTTGAACTAAAATTTGAACTAAGCAGCTAGTTCAAACTTACTGTTCAAACTAACTAGTTTGAACTAAGCTTCACCTAATTCAAACTAAAAATTATTTTAGTTTGAAGTAGGCAATGGCTACTCTAGACACTGACAAAATTAGTCTGGAGTAAGCTTCTTTAGTCGACACTAATTTCGCAGTGTAGACATATCCACAGATGCTTCAGTAATGTAATATTATTGACAGGTGGAGATAAAAGGATAACATTGTTTAAGGGGAAAAAAGGGGGGAGGGAATGCTACTTAAAAATAAAGCCTGAATTGTAATCTTTCAAATGATATATAACACTTGGAGTATAATGGCAGCTGCTTTGATATTTTCTTTAAAGCAGTCCTGAGATTCAGTTTCTGAAGCAGCTTTGCTTGATAAGATTTGGAAATTCTGGAGGGCTGTTGACTTATCCATAGAACACAGCTTATCATGTAAATGTGATGCATACAAATTTCAAAAGATAAGAGACAGACACATTTATAATCTCAGTGAAGGAGACACTAGGTGAGATGAGAAATCCCTGAAACTTGATTCTGTGTATTGACTTTCAATAGCTATAGAGGAATATAAATAAACTAAGCAAGAATATGAAGAACATAAAAGGGATTTAAAATATTTCACTGTTTCTGGAGGGGCTAGATTGCAGGCTGATGGTGAATCATTGATAGAAGTGAACCATTTTACACTGTGCAATTCGTGTAAGACCCTTTGTTGTACTCATGACAGCATTGCTCTTCATCATCTCCCCAGACACTAATACAACACCCAGGAGCAAGAAGAATATGGCTGTCAGGATTCCTATATGTGTAAGAGGAGTACACATTGTCCCAAATTCTCACAAGTGACTTCTGATTTTGGATGCACAACTTAATGCCTCCTAATTCATTTTCATAAGTGCTGAGAATTTATTTTACATATGTTTGAATTCAATGTGAACAGCTAGTAATCAGCACCTCCAAAAATGGGGTCTAGCATTTCCTGGGATAGGCTCCCAAAAACAGAAGTGGTGGAAATGACAGATTTAATAAAAATAAAAGCAAAAACAAAAATAAAAACAAAAATAAAAATAAACGACCACTGCTTTGGATATTCTTTATAGCACTTCTTACAATAGGTATTCATATAGCTCTGATAAGAGGTGTACACTGTGAGAGTGAACAGAGGTGTTCATTCATTCATTCATTCATTCATTCATATTTTCCTGTCCCCCTATCTGTTGTGAGGGAAATCGTGTGGAGCTGATTTAGAAATTTCATTCAGGTTATGAGACAATGTTATTATTCTCTTTTAATTTCAAATTCAAAATGTTTAGATGGGCTTGAAGTTATGCAAACAAATTTTACCTGTCCCTACTTATTGACAAGATCAGTTAACGAGTCACAGTGAATGTCCTTAAAAATTCAATTGATTCCTGAGATATGCAAGATCCCATGTTTAAGAAGTCATATTTTTAAAAGAAAGGAAGTCCATAGAATCTTTGAGTCTTGTGGAATTTTCTAATGGTGGTTGCCATTATATATCATTGATTCCTGAGATAATAGATTTGCCAGATCCCATGTTTAAGAAGTCATAGTGGTTAATTATTCTAATGTTTTGATTTAGAGTGAGGGGGGGAGCACCTCAGGATTCAAACTAAAGATGATGCAATGAGTCATAAAATTTTGGATTCTAATGTTGGGTATAAATATAGATGCAGTGGAGGATGGCTTGTATAGAATGTTTTGGTTCAGCTCAGGATACAGAGGAAATCAGATTCTTTTTTTATTCCTCCTCTCATCCCCCTTCAGAGGCCTCCATAGCTCTATGGAATCCAATGCAAGAACAATGAATAATTCAAATGAAGATTGAGATTTACAGACTGCTGTAGAAGGTTTCAAACAAGATGGGTATCTCCTTAAAATGTTCTTTGTAGTGATTAAAGTATCATATATCTGATTATAAAATTTTTAACTAAATCATTATAAGGTCTGTTTTCTGTGAGAATGTTAAATACATAATATCTTTAAGATATATAATTCGCAGAATGCTGTCTTTTGCTTTACATGTTTCTTCTGATTCACATACACCAGTAAATACTTTTTACTAAGTTCTTTTAAGGATTACTATTTTTTTTTCTTTTTTTTCTTTATTTATTTTATTTCTGATATATTTTATTAGAATAATAATCAGCATATTCTGTGGCTGCTTTTTATCAAGTGTGACTTAGTGGCTAAATTCCTTCTATTATGATGCAAATGGCTTTGGTTTTCTTCCTTGATCTACAGTTGGGTGACCTTAGTCAAGTCATATTGCCCATCTGTACTTCATTTTCTTCCTCTGTAAATTGGTAGTAATGATTATGACATCCTTTACAAAACACTTTGAGATCCATGAATTAATATATGGCTATTACTACTTTAAATTAATCTACATAGATTTTAACATCTGATTTCATAGAAAAAAGTTTTGTTTGGATTATATTTTGTTTTGTTTTGTTTTGTTTTTTTTCACACCCCTCTGGTACTACTTCTGCTAAAAGAAAGGAATTCAAATGCAGGCATTTATTAGAGGAGAGATCCGATACTTTGTTTTTTACTTACCAATTTGTTGTGCATGTGTATGTGTGGTGTGGTACTGGTAGTTAAGGAAAGAACTTCAATATACAATATATAAAAGTCTAGTTTATTCCTTTATTGCAGAACACAATACAATGATGATGACATTTATCATTTCATTAAAATATAAGAGCATGAGGTCATAAAATCAAGGTTGAAAGTGATACACTGTTGACCTTTAATAAAAAAATCAGTGTTTCTAATAATAAACAAATGAAGAGTGTGAATTGTATTAGAATCATTCTTTTGTGACTGAATAATCTTCCCTCCCCTTATTATGAACAACATTACAAGTGAGTATCCAGGAAATGAAAAGCTAAAATCTATGGCAAAGGTAATGATCTTTGAAAATTTTCTCTAATGAGTAATTTGAGGCTCAGTGGATTTCAAGAGATTATTGGTTTTTGAAATGGATTCTATCAACTAAGGAGATAATGAAAATCATTAGGGCTGCATAAAGTAAAACAGCAGATTTGTTATGTGGAATACTATTAGATAAGCCTCTATTTCCGACACAGTTTAGACATCCTCTCCCCCCAACCTCCTTCACTGAGCTTTTGCGTTACTCTGCATATCGAGGGGCAAACTCTGATACCACTGAAGCCAATGACAAATGTTCCTTTTTCTTGGTAGGACAATTATTTGTATCTTTATAATCTTGAAAAGTGTTGCAATCTCTGAAAATTTCAAGTGGATGACACCTCTTGTTATCAGTCCCTGTTGTAAGTTACAGATTTATTGCACTGAAAGCATGTTTTGTCTTCATTACATAACCATACAGAAGATTTTAAAGACATTCTACATATAATATGTTCTGGGTGCCCAGTCATGATCATGGTCCAGTGTACCACCTACTACAGAAAACAAAGAAAGACCTTTCAGTGTAATTATAAGCTTATCATACTAGTGTAGATGACCCAGAGCTCAAGAAATAGCTATGATATATGCAATCATGGTACAATATGGTTGTCAAATTTGTTTCTATATATCAGTAGAAAGCACCTGACAAAGTGGGATTTTCTCCCATGACAGCTCATTCAGTAAAGAAATTTGCTAGTCTTTAAGCACCAGAGGACTCCTTGTTTGTTTTATTCTCGCTGGCTATGTCTATACACAGGCAGTTAAATCAATTTAACTTAAATCAATTTAATAAAATTGATATGAAAACCAATAAATCAATTTAGGTGAAATTGATATGACAGGTCCAGGGACAGGACTTGCTAGTTCAATTTAAGACAGGGGCACCATGGGAGGTGTGGCAACATGTCTCCCAGGACAGGCCATGCCACCCACCAACCACCTGCCTGGCTCTCACCTGGTGAGTTGGGTGGTGCTGAAAAGCATCTCCCCCACCTGGCTCTGAGTGCACTGAACCAGGCATGGGAGAAGGCAAACCCCCATTTGGCTGCAGCCCTGGGCGCTCAGCTAGGTGCAGGAAAGGAACCCCCGTGACCAGCTCTGGGCACGATAGCCGGGTGAGGGGGAAAGGAACCCCTGTGCCTGGCTCCTCATCGGGGAGCAGGGAGCACTGCGCCCACACCCGGCTTCCCCAGCCCTAGATGGATGTGGGGGAAAGCGAGTCTCATGCCCGGCTTCCTGGAGTACAAGTCAGGATCCAGAGAAGAGATCCCCAGCACCTGTCTCATCCAGTGCTAGCCGGGCATGGGGGAAAGGCACCCCCAGGGATTGACTTTCCACACGCTATCCAGGTAATGGGGAAAGGGACCCTTACATCCAGCCAGCATGGGGGAGCTGGGTATGGGGGTCCCTTTCCCAGCCTCTGGCTTGCACACATGAAGCCAGCCATGTGGGGGTCCCTTCCACCTCCCCCCTACATCCCTGGCCAGGGTGCTGAACCCTGGCCCTTCCTTCCAGGGTGCCATGCACCCTGGGAGGAAGGTCAAACCATGATCTAGATCAATGTAACTGTTAAATTGATATAAAGCATCCACACAGCATTTTACTGATATAACAGTTTTGATTTAACTGTCATATCAATATAAAACTAGGTTTTATTATGTTGATATGACTTTCCTTATAGCAAAATAAGGCAGCTCCTCATTTCGCTATAAGGAAACCTAGTGTGGACCTACCATTTTTAAATCAAAATAACCAGCATTATTTTGATTTAAACACTGTGTGTGGACATATCCTCTCTGTCTCTCTCCCTCTAATCATCGTACCAACTTCTTTTTTTTCTTTTTTCTTTTACTGTTGTGACTTCTATCTCCAGTACCAGTACCGCAAGGAAACAAAGATATCGGACATATGTCTCTGTAGTAAACAGTGGCATGATGATGACTTTTATAATGGTGACCAGTGTAATTGATAACTTATACAATGTTTTGTATATCCTTTCATATATGTAGTCTGTCCTCAAAACTATATTTTTCTGAGTTGTAAGACTTTTGTGGCAATGTTCTAAGATACTGGGCCTTGACATTGCAACTTTATTTTGTATACAATATTATGATTAAAAATATGATGAATTTATAGACACAGTTTGTCAACATTTTGATAAAAAGCAGCCACAGAATATGCTGATTATTCCATGGATACCCTGGCCAATAGCCAGTTTGAAGACAATAGATGTCATAGTAGAAACAGAAGGTAAAAAAACCAACCCAGGGCTTGACCCTGTGATTACAAATCTGTTATTCTACCAACTGAGCTACAGGCATTCCATATATAAAAACTTCTAGGCATAAAGGATAACTGTGTACTCCACTGCCCCTTGATCCTGTCCCCCCCAAACTGCTCTTTATTCCGTGTGTGCATCTGTGCAGCAAACTCTTAACATCAGGATTGTGGGTTCCAGCACTGTGCTCCCCCCAGTCTACTTATCAGAAGTAAAAGGCTGGACACCTGTTTTTAGAATGCCTGAGGGAGGAAGGACACAAAGGTAAAAAGGAGCCCTTGGATAGCTAGCAACTCCCCCCCCTGCCCCCACCAGCCAATCCTCAGTGGGGCTTCAGGCCTGCCCCCCTGCCCATCTTCAGTTGCTCTCCCACCCTGCCCCCTCCGCCAGTTGATCCTTGGCCATGGTTAAGGCCTGTCCCCTCCACCCCTCATCCAATCCTCAAGCATTTTGCCAGACTAGGGTTACCGGATACCAAAGCATGGAAAGGAGGACAGGGGAGTACAAAAAGGAGGATGTTGGAGGACACATATGCATCTGGGACTCCGCCTGGGCCCCCTTCATCCACCCAGCCAATGCTCCCCCCGCAAATGCTTGCCCCATTGATCACCCAACTCCAGGGAAATCTGTCTAGCCCCTAGTTACAGCATGAGATTAATTGCAAGAACAGAGGCTCAAGAATATCAAATGAATGACTTAAGTATTTTTCCTCTTCACATTAAAGTAACCATAAAGCCAACCACTTTAAGGAGTCACAAAACTAAGTATTGAATGTTTATATCAAGGTGCAAGGAGAATCACACTGCAGAACTCCTATCCAGACTGATGTTTTTTACATTGTGAGTTGCAAACGGAAGCACACCTCTAATAAATTTAATGTAGTAATTATGAACAAGATTAAAATCAGTTTTAACACACTAAGTTCCTTCACAGAATTGACTCATTGTTTGACACACAGAGGGATGGGCCCTTGACTACATGAAGCCTAACAGAATTTGAGTTGTTGGCTTCTAAAGGAAAAGTAATCTCTGTCAGCAGTATTCTCCCCATGACTTGAAATTAGGGGTGTGGTGCAGGGGGATGTTTGGGGGGGGTATAGGGGGTGCTCACTCATTTGCTCTAACACTGTTACTAGCCAACAACTGGGGGGTACAGGCGGAGTGTACAGAAATCCCTGTCTAGACTCAGTTTTGAGCCTCACTGTGCAGTATTTAAAAAAAAAATCACAGACAAGCTCTTTAGATTGTATACACACAGGAAAGGAGAAATCAGAAAAAATTAGAGCTGCTGGTTTTTATGTGCAGACCTGCCTGAAACATAATCTTTTACCTAAAATGCAAATGTCTGGAAACATCATATCCTACTATGTCTGCCATAAATCACAGATGGATATATATCTCTTTTATGATCATTGACATTTTATTTGCTTTTATGTGAAATACACATCAAACAGGGGTGTGTGTGAAGTAGAAGTTTGTGACTATCAAATGCTCCACCCAAGAGGACAGCACCTATTCTTGAATGCAATGATCAGTTTTTTCCTAAATATACCAAAATAAAAATAACCATAGAGTACATAGGCAAAAGCAAGCTGCTTGTTTTCTATGATTTGATAAACTAACAAAGGGACAAATATTGCAATCCTTACTCCATCAAATTTCCCACTGACTTCATTTAAAGCATAGGATCAGGCCCAGCCCAGCAGCTACTTTAGAATGGATAACACTTGCACATCTGTGTATCTTACTAAAATTTAAGGACACATCTATAGTGGACTAATCTCTTCTTGGAAAGGAGAAACAAACTGAGAAAAATCACATTGGGAAAAGGAAAATCATACAGATTCATACCTCCTCACAATCAAAAGTGAACTTTGTCGGACCTCTAAACAAAAGATTTGTTGTCAAAAGCCAAAGTTCATTAGCAGGAATAAAGATCTGGCTTAGCGCAGCCAGTAGAGAAAGAAACCTCCCCAGAAACTAAGCCAAGCAAGGCAGCAAAGCAGGAAGCAAAGAAGGAGTCACAGGTTTCTCTCTGGGCACTTCAGAGACCCCATCAAGGTGAAGAAAAGCCCCAACCCCTCCAAAAAATAAGATCAAACCTTCCCTAAAATCAGGTGCGGGGAAAGGGGAGAGGACCTGAGCTGGAGCCTGGAAAGAAGCCCGGGGGTGAGGAGCCAAAGCAACAAAGCAAAACCACGTGTAGCACTGCAGCTCTAATGCCTGGGGCAGGGAGGAGGGCAGGGCAAAGAGGAGCATTCTTAAAGTGATACACCACTCCTCCGTTTCTTGGCTGAGCCTCAGCCGCTCTGTCGGGCTTGCCCAGGCAGTCCTGCCCCTCCCCGTGCGCGGGAACTGGAAACCCCTGCGCCGGGCGGGGTTTCTTAAGTGCGTGGCCATGCAGCCACGCACCTTAGAGGGAACAGTGTTGGGGAGAGCTTTAATAGTTAGAACATTTTATTTATTAATCTAAGAAGAAGTTGGCTAGAAACTAGGGTTATTCTTTTATTATATTTATTTGACAAAAGGATCAGAATTTTTTTTTAATTCACACTGGGCTATTAAATGTGCCCAAATACATCTTACATCGCTATGTCTCATGTAAAGAAAATAACTTCTTAACAGCACATGCCACTCCTATACTACTGCAGTACTGGTGTTAGGGGTGAGCTAATTTCTTGGTGTGGGACAAGAACCCTTACAGAACAGGAACCTGCAGAAGAGCTGTTACCCCAAAAAAATAAAATCAAATTTACCAATTTACTAATTTCCAGACCATCCCGCAGTCTGGGGTTTAATTTGGAAAACCCTCAGGGGCAACGGGGTCCGTTTTTCACCTAAATGGACAGATACCGGAACCCCAGGGTAAATGTCCCAAGTGGGGGATATGGGTACAGCCCACCGATCAAGCACAGACCAGAAGCAATAAAAGACATGAAGCCAATGGTTGATCAAAGGCAAAAATCAGATTTATTGTAATATCTACTCTGGAAACTGACAGGGAACTTATATTTGCTTTACAGATAGCTTAACAATAACATAACACATTAAAACTATTCTATGCAATTATAAAATAGACACAAAACTTAGGTACACAAAAGAACATTCAGAAAGTGAGGACCAGTCACATACTGAATGGAGAGATCTCAGCTCTTACTATTACTCCTTTAGATCTTAATATGGGTTTCTTATCTCACTCTTTCTAGGTAGTTTACTTATAATCATAAAGTTACATTGTAAGGCTTGGGCTTCCTGGCAGTACTAAAAATAATCTAAAGATCTTAGGACTTTCTGCTAGTGTTCCTCCCCTCCTTGGGACCCTTTTCTTACCCCAAGTTGGAGAGAGAAAAAGTCTCTGCTAGGATGGTGGATCTTCTCTAAAATGGTGGCTGGCAGCTGCAGGCTGAAGATCTTCTTTTTCTGCTCAGCTCAGGTCTGGTTGCCATGGAAACTGAGAGCAGCTCAGAATGTTCCCGGAGCTTGCAAGTGCAGTCTGGTCTGGTTGCCGTGGAAATTGGAAATTAGGCACAGCTCAGAATGTTGTGAAGCTTGCAGGTGCAGTTGCTTGGAGACCGGAGTTGCAGAGTATCATTGCCCACAAGCTATTCGCAGGACTCGGTTGGCTGCCTGCTTGTGAGTTTTATTGGAGTGCCCTTCTGAGACTGAGTTAAAAACCCAGCTCAAGGACTGAATCCTGAGTCACCGCTCAAAGATCCAACCCTGTGCCTTTTAGAGACTAAGTCCAAAGACCCAGCTCCCAGGCTCCCAGTAGAGACGTTGTCACTCTCTCTAGGGGTGAGTGTGAGTGAGACTCCTTAGTGAAGCCGGAACATAGCCAGAGGCCAGTGGAACCCAGTAAAGAGTGGGAGAGATCTCCGATATTCTGCTTTGTGCAGCACCTTTTATTCGCTCTTCTGCCACTCCCATCTTCTCCCAGACCAATCTCAAAGGTGTGATTTCATCTCCACCCAATTGGAAAAAGGGTGATTTCACCTGCCACATGACCAAAAATCAATACTTTTGATGGGTCCTTTGACAGGGGGTGGACACCTTAGAATACTTGATGGGAGGGGGACTGAGTGATTTCAAAAGTTCAAAATCTTCCTCCATCTTGACCTACTTTTCCAAAAAGCATATCTGTTGAATCTGCTGATAGAGATATACCTAGTGAATCTGCTGAACCTATGATCTCTCCATTTTACTTGCTGAATGCCCTTTTAAATACCAGCTTTGTCTCAAACATTGATACATGATGATTTATGAATTCTTTACCACTGCTTATTACATATTAAGCTGTTTTCCAGCTTGGACATAAAAATTCTGCTAGATTGTGTTGCACTATTTTCTACCCATATGTGTCCTTATATATTTTTATTTTTATTATTTATTTTTTTATTTTTGTGATACTAAAGAGATGGCAAAAATCTCAGGCTACAAAGCATCTTATCCACTAAGCCCAACTAACAGATATAAATTATCTACTCATCATACCATCTCCAAACAAAGCCAGGATTTATTTTTAAAAGAAGTGTTGGCAGCACTTATCAAAATATGAACAAAAAAATTCCAGTGCCATAAAATGTCTGGAAAAGACCAAGGATTAGAAAATGATGATGATTCAGTAAAGGGAGAAATGTTGTGATGCTGGTTAAAATCTGTAAATTAATTTAACATTCCAACACATTTATTAAGCCCAGATAGTAAATGCAACTCTGGTGTTGTTAGATATCTTCTCTAACAGACAAAAACTCATTTTGTACTATTGTGTTTTATGATGCTAGTACTGTAATCCACTAGTTGTATTCAGTTAAAACTAAAATATCATGTATAAAAATAATGCCTTATCTCAATGACAGTTGATTCTGTAATCACAGACAAAAATCAGACAAATACTTCCCTCATTGATTTTCCAAATAGTGGCTGTTTAAATGCGCCATGACTTTCTCATCATTTGTGATACAGTAGCTTCTCTATTTCAGAATGAGATGTAAATGTGTTGGAATGTAGTACTTTATTCCTAAGAGAGTTTATTTGATATTAACATTATGAATGATTCTAGATCTGCATGACTTGAGACCTGAATCTATTCTGTACCTTTCACAGAAGTAAAATCATTTAAATCATATTACTGTTGTACAAATGATGTGAAACAAGAATGCCTAGATGTGATTGAAAATGAAAGACAGATTTATTTAAAATAATCCTATTTTCTTTTCTCAGATTTTTTTTAAGAAGGCCTTGTCTCCTCCATAGAAATTTCAGTCTTGTAAAATATGAACTGATATTTGACCAATTCATGTCTAAATGTAACTAAATTCATTTTGTGTTAAATGTCTGAAGTTTTTTGTTTGTTTGTTTGTTTGTTTGTTTGTTTGTTTTGGTGTAAGTCTTTCATAGATGTGCACTATGTAACAAATTCAGGGGCTCTTTGGCACTTTTAAGACTAACAAATTAATTTTATTGCATGATCCCACTTTGGATTTTCTCCCATGAAAGCTTGTGGGATAAATAAATTTGTTAGCCTTTAAAAGTGCCCCAGGACTCCTTGTTTGTTTTGAAGAACTAGAGTAAAACGGCTAACCCAATGGAAGTTCAGGGGCAAGTAGTTTTTCCCATTATACCCATAATTTTAAAGGTTTTCAATATATAAAACTGTTACCATTTACTCAGGTACTGGGTGGCAGAAGCCCTGCTGCCGCTGCCAAAAGACTGGAATGCATTGCTCAACCCCTGCTTATTATGTGAGATGTAGAACAATAAACATAATACACTGATGCTGCCAAGTTCCAAAGGGTAGCGATGATAGTCTAGTTCTGCAAAAAAAGCAAGAAGTCCTCTGGCATTTAAAGTCTAACAAATTTATCAAAATAAACAAGGAGTCCTGGGGCACGTTTAAAGATCCTAACAGATTTATTTACCTCATGAGCTTTCATAGGAGAAAATCCAACTGCATCAGATACTTTGAAGATGACAGCTCTCTAACCTTAAACAGATACTCACCAGCAAAGACAGGCCTAACATCAGGAATATTAAAGCAGGCACATACCCCTGCAACAAACCACGTTGCCAACTTTGCCCACATATCCATGCAAAAGACATCATCATAGGACCTATTCAAGCCATCGACTTCAGCAAGGGCTCATTCAGCTGCTCATTCACCAATGTGATTTATGCCATCATGTGCCAGAAATGCCCCCACATCTTATACATTAGATAAACAGGACAATCTCTGCACAAAAAAATAAATGGGCACAAAACTGATATCAGAAATCACAACATTCAAAAGCCAGTTGCTAAGCACTTCAATTTTCCTAATCACTCTGTTTATTATTTGTTAACATCTGTGCTCAAGCAAATGGGTAACACATCAAGGCTTCAAAGAGAAACTGCAGAATTGGAACTGATATGAAGATTAAATTGTGTGAAACCAGGATTGAATTGTGCCTTTGATTCTTTTCCAATTACAACAGGTGATTTGACTTCACCCTCCTCTATGTGCTGTTTCCCAGTATTTGAATCTTAACAACTGCTTTGATTTGCTGTTTCAGTATGACCTGATCCCATGACTTACACTTCCCTGCATTTATTTTCTTCCCATTCTGTAAGTTCCCCATCTTCAAAGCATCTGACAAAGCAGGATTTTCTCCCATGAAAGCACATGTGATAAATTTGTTAGTTTTTAAGTGCCACAGGACTCTTTGCTTCTTTTACACTAATGCTGTCTGGTTTTTTAGGTAAGATTAAGTTGTTGGTTTTCCCATACAAATCCTTGATGAGCTTGGAATTTTCCACTGCCCTTTCCAGGCTTGAAGTTAGCAGGAGATAACCCAGGTGCACATAGGGCACTGTCCTTGCAGGATGCCAGGCTCAGGGTAATTGAGATTTACAAAATCCTAACAGAACTGGTGGAATTGAGTAAAGCCTAAGCCTGAACTTGACATAAGGTGCAAAGACTGGCAAACCAGATCACTGATTTCAAATTTCTAGCCTCAACTCTAGTTTAACATCATATTCTTCTCCAAGTAAACATTAGAAGAGGCATTAAAATTTCAGTTGATGGGTATGACAACCATTGCTACTTTGAGGAATAGCTGTCTTTTTTTTTTTTTTTTTTTTTTTTGGTGTGGTCTACAGAGGAAACAGATTTGAAGATGCCATCATGGGCTGTTAAAGATATGGTGGGAAATTTAGAAGCTGAGCCTCCCTTCAATGGTTAAAAGAGCCTCTATTATAATCCAACAGGAAATTGATTTATGTGCCTGGACAAATTTAAAAGGTGTGAATTGGCAGTCAGTGACATTCAGGAAGTTAAGATCACCACAAAGCATGTGCTTTAAATATGCTATGCTTTTATACCTGAAAGATGGAAATGGAAAAATTAACCAGCTTTTAAAAACCTGATTCCAATTACAATAATTTGTAGAATACATTTTTAGGTTACAAGCTTCATGTTTTAAAAATGTTTCAAAATTAAAAGTTAAGAACCTGAAATAAATCCTTTCCTATACAGAGCACTTGAAATGTACCGACAACCAGTTCTGCTCCATACTCACGTAGGAAAAGTGCTCTGGAGCAGATGGGTGATGTAGATGGAGAATGCCTGCTGTTTGAAGGAGGTTCTGAGGATGGTTTCTGTTTTAAAATGGAACAAGTAGTCACATCTAAGGATAGTCTATATATAAACACAAAACCCAGCAATAGGCAATAAAATGCAGGTCCCTTTTTCTAGAGGCAATGGGACAAATTTAAGGCAGCCCAAGAGATTACAGTTTGATAGACACATTTTGAACTATATATATATTCAATGATTCAAACCCATCTAATCATGAATGTTATTAGACTCTACACTCTGATCTCATTTCAGTTAGCATTCCTCTCACCCAATCTGTCTCTTTTTCATACACTGTCTTAGATTAGATTGCATGCTCTTCTGGTCAGCAGTCATGTCTCCCTGTATGTTTGTAGAGCACCTGGCACAATGTACAACTGATCCTGAATGGAACACACAGGCACTAATGCTTTGATTATTGAAGTCCATAGCAAATCTTCCATAACTTGGATGATGTAAGATTTGGAACTAAGGTAAAATGTTTAATTAAATATCATAATTAATAATTTAGTGGGCTAGCTCCTGAGTCACAGTTTTGTAAGCATGATCCAAATAAAGATAAATATATTATTTTATTTTTCATACACATTATGTCTGACTCTCTATGTTATGATTGTAAAATTGTCATCCAAAACTATTATGATTAATTATAATTATAATTATATTATTAGGCTATCAAAATTCCATTGTAGTTTAGGAATTTCTAGATGAGCATTATGTTCCTGATTATGGAAAGGAAATATTGTCTTTAATTCATCGTGTGTGAGTTCTTGATTAGAGTTTATACCTCAGGTATGCACTGTTTTCTTTTTTTCTAAACCTACATATAGTAGTAAAACAAAATATAAATAAAATAGCAACAGTTTTCTCAAATTATTGATCCTAGATAGTATTATATTCAAGAGAATTCACATATTTTGAATAATTTCAATTTCTCAATGTCTATTAAAATCCATTGTATTTTCCGGACTATAAGTCACACCGTTATATAAGTCACACTATGACAAAGCATCGTTCTCTAAAAAAAAAAAAAAAAAAAAAAATCATATATTTGTTTAACCATTATATAACTTGCACTAATAGAAAAGCATCAATTAAAAAAAAAATCATATCTTGGTCACAGTGTTATATAAGTCATGCTAGTAGAAAAGCATCAATTTAAACAAAATTCATATCTTGGTTGCATTGTTATATAAGTCACGCTGGTATAAGGGTTGTGCTGCTATATTAGTCACACCCTGTTGTGCATTGATGTCACTTTAGAACATGGACAAATTGAGCTCTGAACAACTGTGCTCACTCATAAATTAGAACTGACTGCAAGATAGTGCATTTTACATTAATATTTTTTACATTTTCTGAAATAAAATTTATTCCATTGTTGTGTGATGTGTTGCTATTAAGGAAGATATGATCTAACATCACCTCCTTCTTATACATCCACCATATTTAACAAAAGATCATACTGGTGTATACCCTAATGATAATGCAGTTGTGAACTATTAAGTAAACCAGTGAAACTTAAGACAAAGACATTTATCAGGCCTAATGGAAGACAATATGAAATAAGCATAATCCATAAAGTTCAATCATCTTTATCATCTGCATCAGAGAAGCCATCAAAATCCTTGTCTTCAGTGTCACTCTGAAATAGCTCGGCTATTTCAACCGGCAGATTTAGGCCCTGATTTCCCTGTCTGGGTATTCATCTTCCTCTTCATTTTCTTGTACTGTGTCATCATTTATAATTTTCGCTTTCTTGAAGCCTTAAGTGACTGTTTTTTCACTAACACTCATCCAGGCTTCACTAATCCACTGTGCCATTTCTGCAAAAGTTGCATGACGCATACGACCGGTGGCCATGAAGCTGTGTTCCCCATCCGTAAACCAGGATTCCCAGAGGCAATGCAAGATAGTCTTGAAACTCCAATTAACTGATATATCAAGAGCCTTCACCGCCTTTGTTAGGCCTCTAGGAATTATTACTGTCACTGAATTTGTATTTTTTTATTTGCATCTTTACCCTCTCTGTTATATGTGCTCTCATACTGTCCATGATCAGTAGCTCTTTTCATGTTAAAAAAAAAAAAAAAAACTCAGCATCTGCTGAAACATCGTTCCAGCCAAAACTCCATCATGTCTTCATCCATCCAACCTTTTTTATTAGTGTGTATGATGACGCTGGATGGAAATGAATTGCACAGTATGGTCTTCCTCTTAAAAATAATCATAGGTGGAAGGTTCTTTCCATCTGCACAGCACACCACTGAAGTGCGACTTTTTGTGACCAGTTGTTCTGATGTTCACTGTTTTTTTCCTCTTTCTCATTAACTGTTCAGCCAACAGGAATGTCGCTGGGAACTTCAGCCATATTAATTATATGGTCAGGAGTCACACCATACTTTTCAGTCATGGACTTCACAAAAGCCAGAAAACTGTCAAATTTCTGGAAGTTTCTGGTACATCGGTGTTCATGCCCACATGCTAAGTTGATGCCTCTGCATGAAACGGAAACATCAGGATGGTCCTCCAACAAATTCTTGCACTTTTATTTCTTGGGCCATTGTCTGGGCCTTCAGTCGCACCTGAACAGTGGACAATCTGCATCCTTGAGCTCTTTGTTCCACTATCCATTGGCGAAGACAGTCTTCCAGATCAGGCCACCTAGCTTTCTGTCCGCAGTTCGCTTTCTTTGTCCGTTTCATGACTTGAAGTGAATCTTTCATTTTTCACCAGTCACAAACTAATTTTTCAATTACACCAAAATTTCATTCAACTGCCCTGTTGATATTTTCTTCCATGAATCTGATGACCGTTAGTTTGAATTTGGTGGCATAACTTTTTTGTCCTTTCATCAGCACCATTGTTCTTAAAAGTCACGTGGTTGTGGATTCATTGTCATTGAAGCTTGGCGGTTTTGCTTCACTGGAATTGCAGCTGCAGTGAGATTGATTGGATTTAACTTTGCAGGTAACCTATATATAATGATTTTGCATGTTTTATTGGTTTTTGCCATCAGTGATTACTTAATTGGCAGAAGACACACACAAATTAACTGACCCAGCCAGAGACTGTGTCAACATGGGGGACCCTGCGTGGCCCGAATCTGTGTTTATAGAAACAGTGTTGTGAGAAGTTGATTGGCAGAGGCAAACGCTTGCATATCCTTATTCTGCATTTTTAATACAAATAGACATTCAGTTCAGGTGCTAATGGTAACTACGAGCAGATCATTGTTTACAGAGACATTATCTGAATGTTGTTTAGTTCAGTTCCTTTATCATCTTCATTTTCCAAAGACTACTTATTTCACTTTTCTTGTGAAGTTGATATATAAGTTGCACCATTGTATAAGTTGTACATTTTGAAATATTTTTGAAAAAAATGTGACTTATAGTCTGAAAACCACGGTAATTACCATTTGATAATGTCAACCACATATTTTCTTCCAACCTTGCATTCCCATATTTGTTAAGGAACAGTAAGTCATGATGATTTATATTTTTCCTCGAAAGTCATTAAGCAAACTTAGTTTTCAGATATTTATCTCTTCAATAAAATTCATGTGCTGTCTGCCTATCTTTATCTGACTCGACAAATATTTGCAGCCTGTTGTGTTGCCCACTTTCTGACTGGAACACGATTATCCCCCCCCCCCAATCAATACACATTTAAAACACCAGGGTCTCAGCAATTTATTCTTCAGAATATTACTTGGGAAAAGATTATGGACAAAGTTTGCAAAGTATTTATCTTAATTCTGAATGTGTGCATTTATTCTAAGTACGCTACAAGATTCTCTGTTAACTACTGTTCCTGAGGATTAGCTTCTGGGCTGACAAAGCTTTAGCTAAACATTGATTTTTTTTTTAATCAGATAATGTAATTCACAGTTAGTAAAATGGAGAATGTAGCTACAAGTAAACAAGTGACAAGGAAGGCTATTTTTAATCTGAATCCTATATATTGTAGGAACAAGACTATAAAGAAAAAACATATTATAAATACTAAACCTAAGCTGAAAAATTCTCAAAATACAAATAAATTGAAATAATATTTCTATAGTCATATCTGCCAACATCTAACTTTTGAAAAGCTGGCACTTCATATCAAGTAAGCCACTCTCATGTGTCTTGCAGGCCTCTGCAAAATATCCCTGATTTTGAGAAGTGTGAAGTGTGGACAAAATCAGGAGTGATGACTTCTAAGTATGTAAATAATAATAGGTCTGTCACAGTTTGGCAACTGCACTTGCATTGGTAAAGCAAGTTCATTCACTCTCAGGCTTCTGGCTCCACATTCATTGCCTTTTTTGGCTAGAAACCAGTATCTCACTTCCTTCTGACCAGGTTGTTTCAAAACCACACAATTTCCTGCCTTCATTACATATTTGTCAGCGGAGATGGACCTATCAGATTACACCTGCGTGCTTTCTCTTTACAGGTATGATTGATACAGTTATAAATTACCCATCCACTATATGATATACCTCTCAGTTCAGCTCATTTTATTTTTAGGTAAAAACACGGCATAGAAAACATGTTAAAAACCATGAATCTAATCTAAAAAGCATCTTTTAAAACTTATCTGAATTCAAACAAATCATAGCGTGTGCTCTGGCAGAAACATTTTCTCAACACACCATCCGTGAGGTTCCTTTGTCATAAAAAAATCATCATAGCTTCTACTCAGAACCAACACATAATCTTACAGGGTTTCATTCATTCAAATCCTTCCAATCCTATCGTAAGGACTTGGGTAAAGCACCAGATGCCGTGTCCATTTGCTGCATTTAGGAAAAAGGCCTTGAGCCAATTTAAAACTAGTCTTTTTATCCAAAAATACTTTATTTGTCTGTTTGATTGGAGAATCCTATATGGAATAGTGTATCCATCTCTCTCTGGGGTTGTCACTTCAAAGGACTGATAATAGAAGTACACCAGCAACTCCTCCTCCTAGAGAAAGTACATACAGTGACACATATAATACCACCCAACTGCATTTTGCTAAAGGTATTAGCCCTAGCTCAGAAAAGTTTAACTTAATTTAGTTAAGCTTGTTTTAATTCCTTAAAGCTTTTTTTTTTCTCCACCCCCCCCCCCCCCGTTCTCCCACAATATTACAGAATATTGTCAGTCTGTCACAAGAGATATCTTACTATTTGGAATTTTTGTTTTAATTTGCTTTTCATTTTGTTAATGTCTTCATGATTAAAAATACACCTATGCACATTGGTTTGCCAGGTGGGGGATTGTTTGTCTTTTTCTTTGTTTTTGCTAGAATTCAACTAATATGTGTTGTTGCATTGACAAGTCTTTCCACACATTTCATGTTAATTCTACATTTCATAGAATTTTGTCAAGATGTGTTTTGATGGCATTCACTCATTCATAGATGACCCTTGTCAAGGATTTTATAGTTAGTCAACAGTTCCCCATATTTTCACATTTTGCCACAAAACAGCCAAACTTGAAATATTATGAATATTGGTAATTTTAATAAGAGATATTATAAAACCCCTAGAGAAACTAACTACATTTTCACTGTGTGTTTAACCATAGCTTCAAAGAAACAAAGAACACAACAACATCAACAACAAAACCCAAAGAAACTGAAAGAAAGAAAGAAAGAAAGAAAGAAAGAAAGAAAGAAAGAAAGAA
>ML681993.1:42609798-42637595 GCA_007922195.1 Podocnemis expansa | reverse complement strand
GAAAGAAAGAAAGAAAGAAAGAAAGAAAGAAAGAAAGAAAGAAAGAAAGAAAGAAAGAAAGAAAGATTGTGCAAATAGTGAATTTGTGGAGATTCCCAAATCACTTACACATGGCAATCTACAGGTGAGGGTGTTTTACCAGTACCATCTATGCTAAACCACAGAATACACAAGCTTGCTAGGGCACTATTTAGATGTCACTGGCTCTTAGTTCAAGCTGTTGTCACCTCATGCTTTTAGCATGGCAGGTCCTTGGGGTGATAGACAAAATGGTGGTCAGAAGTTGGAGTATAAATCTGTGATTCATTCCAGAGTCAATATTCTCCCTAAAAAAAGAAGCTCTGAAATCCTCTAAATTAAGTTCGGCTTGACATTACTGTGAGTTTTTCCCTAAACAATTTAAGTACATTCCTAAATGCTTTGCCAAATGTAGGTATAATATTGTTATATGTTGAAGGAAGGAGAAGAAGCAGTCAAACCAGCTCTAGAGACAGACCCATTAGGCAAGTGGTAGAAATCAGGTACCTAATCTAGACAGTCCAAATGGGTTTGAGTCCCAACTAGTGCATATAAATGAAAGACTCTGCACCATTAGAGTCTGGTATTAGTCTCTTGTAGATCCAATAGAAAGTTGTGAGAGGGCAAGCAGCACTTGGGGAGCACTTTAATTAAGGGAAGGGAAGGCTCTGTAGTTACCAGAGGTCCCCACAATCTCTCTTAAGTACCAGACTGTTATTTTTGTTTTGTTTTGTTTTGTTTTGTTTCATTTTCTAACCACATTTTCATTTCTTTCTATGGTAAAAAGCCCTGAGGAAAGGGCTACCATATGAATTAGTTATGGCTGATTGTTTGTGCCAAGCAGGTAATCAGATCCACCAGCCTTCATTAAGCCATATTTTTCATGCTGTCAAATACCTGGACTGATATTATGACCATTATAATCATTATGAACTAGAGGCAGGTTGTTGTTGTTGCCAACCATCTTCTTTTCTAAGTTTACAGATGAGAGGCCCCCCAAAACCCTGGTGTGTAGCTAGAGAAACTTCAGGACACCTCCTGTATGCTCAGGTTACTGCTACACTACTAAACTTATCAGAGTGAATGGCTGCCAGTGGAAGTAGGCAGTCTCATGTTTTTGCCATGCAGAGGACAAAGCCTACATCCTGTTCTGCTCAAAGAAGATCTATTTTATGATTCAAGGAGAAGTATATCATGATTTCTCCCACCCCATCCCCTGGTGTGAAGCCAGATGGAAACAGCAGCTATTTATCAGTTCCCAATGAGCAGAAAACATGAAAAGGGCCATTGAACCTGAGGGTCAATGTCTGGACAGTCCATGAAGACACTGGAGTAAGAGGACTGTGCACAAGGCAAAGCCGTGACTTCTATTTGAAAGAGGTGATGATAAATGAATAACTCTGAGGAAGTCTTCTCTAGAAGCACTACATCAGAATGGCCACACTAATAAAGCTGCACCACTGAAGCACATCTGGTGAAACACTGTATGCCAGTGGGACAGCACTCACCTGTCAGATAATTATTCAACATCCATGGGAGCCAGAAAATACTTCTGCATATAAGTGTCTCCTGCAGATGTAACAGGGGTGTGGATGGTGCTTAGGTTGCTGCAATTTGCATTGCTCAGGGTTCTTTTTCACACTCATGAGCAATACAAATTATATTAACTTCAGCAGCCCATTCTGTGTGTTCCCCATCTCCAAACATCTGACAAAGTGAACTTTCTCCCATGAAAGCTCAAGTGATAAATAAATTTGTTACTCTTTTAAAGTGCCACCAGACTCCTTGCTTAAATACATACAGTTAATTTGCTTTCTTTACAAGCTGGAGAACACAAACAATGGCAAGGACAGTGCTGGATTTCCCATTAGGCATTGTAGGCACAGTGCCTAGGCCTACAAGATTTTTTAGGGCCTACGAAGGAGGGAAAAAAACTTAAGAAAGCAGTAAAAAATAAGGAAAATCACGTGGTTTAGCATTAGAATAGTTTAAAGTGCATCATGTCAATCAATGTAATTCAATTGGCATTTACCCCTCTTTTTGCACATTTCAGAATGAAAGTGCCTAGTGCCTACGAACACCAAAATCCAATCCTGGGTGAGGGTGAGTCAGCAGAGACTGTAGTCAGGTTCTTAATTTTTTGTTAAAAGCTTCTTTTCATGATGCATTATTGTGCCTGAATTTTCTATGACATGGTTGCTGACAAAATCAGACAAAAATACAAAAAATCAAAGGATGATGATTTATTAAATCTTCACGTCATCTTGTTAGCTTAAAAGAACTTTTTCTATTCTTCTCTTCTGGGATTCAGATTTACCCTTCACATAAACTCAGCATCTCTCATTTGGTTGAGTACGTGCTCTTTGCAGAAAGAATGCAAGACTATGAATTTTCCTTTATTGATAAATTCAGTTGGTACACAGAAGCTTAATTTCCATTATGATCAGTTTCTTGATTTCATTTTCTGATTCACTGAAAACAATCTAATTAGTACTTTATGCAATGTGAGTGAAATTTGCCAGTATGCTGTGGCTGCTTTGCACTGTTCTGGCAAAATAGACTAGCTGTAAATCAGATGTGAGATTGCAACAAAAGATACTAGTTTGTGAGTGTTTTGCATCCCTGAAGCATACTGATGAATCTGGCCCTCTACTCTTTCTCATGGAGTACACTTAAATATTTCCCTTCTCTTGCGATATTTAAAGGGACTTTATGCAAGTTAATTAGAAGGTAACTTCAGTAACATTCTATCCATGTTTAGATTCTTTTACTAGTTTGGGATAAGAGCAGGCTTTTTAGCATCCCTGCTCACACATCAAATGCTAAGTAATCTTAATATGAAAAACACATTTTGGAAACTGGGTACAACAGGCTTATAAGTTGACACAAATGGTATTGCAGATTGAATGAGATGGAATAATGCTTGTTATCATCTCTCTCTTTGATAGTGGCACTAGTAGTCTGATGCTCTGTTAGTTACTCCCAGATGATATATTCCTTGAGCCAGGAAAAACAAAAGGGGGTGGGGTGAATAACTTCATATAGCCACATGGTTAAGACACTTTCTTGTTATGTGAGACATCCAGCATCAACTTCCTGTTCCAATTACTGTACAAAGTAGAATAACATATCACATCTGAGTATCCTATAGCCTAAGGATAGGGTGGTCTCTTGAGAATCAGAAGTTGTAGTTCCAAACTAGGCAGGGGAGGAAATGTCCCATGTCCCGGGTGAGTGAGCTGACCTTTGGGCGGAAGGTTATAAGGGGACCCCCAGTCCTCTGAGTCTGCTTTGCCATGGGCCTGATCTGTTAGGCAGCATCAGGATCTCCCTGGGTTTCAGCATGAGATGCTATCAAGATTGAGTCAGCTGTGGATATGTTCACCAGGGAACTCTTAGGCACCTATGGAATTTTATTGGCAGAAACTTAGGTGCCTAAGGATTTTGGAGTTAGTTGGGATCTTAATTTTGGACTTTGGTTCAAGGTAGCAATTAGCAATTAGGCCCCTAAATACCTTTATTGATTTAAAACTTTACTACTATTTACCTTAGTATCTTATTCATAAAATGGGAGTGATAGCAGATTCCTGCCTCATAGGACTTTTGTGAGACTGTTTTCCCTCCTTTTTAATACATTTTCCCTAATGAGTCTCTGGATCCTGTTCCTCCACAACTTTCATACCTGGCTTTTATTGAACACAGCTTGGGTATGTCTAGCCTATTGGCTTAAGTCGACTTAAGCAAAGCCCAGGCGACATTTGGAATGCAAAAAGTCAACTTAAGGGCTTTCTTAAGTCTGCTCAATAACTCTCAATCTTTAAGTCAACTTATGCATTAAATCAACTTTATTAAGTCGACTTAATGCAGTGTGGCCATCTAAGTCGACTTAAGAAGATCTACGTAACAACATATGCCTCTTTAAATCAACTTAGCAAAGTTGACATAAGCAAACACATTTTTGACTAGGACACATTCTTAAATTGACTTAACCAACTTTGTTACATTGACTTAAGAGAAGGGTGGACTCACTAAGTCGACTTAATAAGGTTGATTTTAACTAGCCCTTATTAAGTTGGCTTAATAAAGTCAACTTAGCTTTTGTAGTATAGATAGAGCCCTTAATAGTGCTCAAAAATCTTTCAGCAGTCTCAGGATTCAACCACTTCATTGGAACTTCCACACTAAGCATTGTCATTCTATGGTAATGCAGACAGTAATGTGTTCTGTGTCAGTTCCCATAGAGATTGTTAGGCTTTTCCAAGAGTTCCTCATCCCTGCCCTCAAGAAAGCAGGAGTTTAAAAATATATTCCCAACGTTATTGTTTTCATGTGGATAGTAATTGAGATCTTATGGTAGAAAAGTCTTTCTTTTGTATAATTCCTGGTTACCTACCCAAAATTTATGCTTTCTATTCTGCCTTCTTTATAGAAAAAAAAAATAGCATTTAGTAGTATTAGCATAACTTTCACTTTTCTTTTGGAATATCTATATCTATATCTATATCTATATCTATATCTCTATTGGCAATAATCTCCATTATTTCAGTGAAAGAACATATTTGCATTTGGTTTTATTTTGAACTGATCTCACTTGTACATGGCTGCATTATCATCTTAGTAAGTTTGAATATAAGGTAAAGATTTAGATTCATTAGATTTATTTTCATTCTTCATAATTTAGAGTAAATATCGCTGCTTACATTCAACTTTATTTTTAAAATTATCCTACTTTTTCCTACTCTATTTCTTAAGAGCTACAGTGTGAATAAGCACCTTGAATTAATTACTTAGTCAAAAAGATTTTTTCTGAACAATGCATCCATTTTCATGGGCCTACTGCTGGATCGTGAGTGTAACCTAAATTGACTATCACTATAAC
Source organism: Podocnemis expansa (assembly GCA_007922195.1). Classification (NCBI taxonomy): domain Eukaryota; kingdom Metazoa; phylum Chordata; order Testudines; family Podocnemididae; genus Podocnemis; species Podocnemis expansa. Next base: position 42,632,698 of record ML681993.1, on the reverse strand, counting down.
AAAAGTGGACAAATACTGAAAATTAGTATATATGAAAATCCATTCAAATTTTGAAGTGTTTCATTTGATGAAATCCGTGAACTTGGTTTGCTAAACCATTAATGTTCAGGTCAATGTAATTTTGTTCATGTAGAATATAGGAAGTGTAGGTTCCTTACTTAAATGCTCACAATCCAATGTGAACAGGAGATTTTTATGCACAGTTTGGACACTCGCTAATCGCTCTACTGGAGAAGGGTTCTCTCCTTATGTATAGAGTTTTGCTCAGGCAGTCAGGAAGAGAAATAATGCCATGTGATTTATATGATCAATCACATATCACACATGCTACATAATAACTGAAGAGTGGTCAGAGTCAAAACAGAAGTACACCGTGTGTGAACCCATAGGTTGATGCATGTTAGAGTGGTTTACAAATATTGTGGGGCACAATCCTCCCCCCTCCCCCGAGTTTCCTGGTGGACGTGGGAATGGTGCAAGATCCACCATTCTTTAAAATGGTTCAGCTTACACCTTATGAGGCTTCTTCACACCTATACGTCTTCTACCTTGTAGGGGTAACAAGTGTCCCTGGAGCATGAAGACTGAATTTCTGATAGTCCCTTTACTGTCTGTGCAGCAAATGAAGGCTCCTCGTACCTTGGCTCCTCTTCCGATAGCAGAGAGGACCTGCTCAATGCCCAGCCTGGAAAAAGGTACTTGAATGGTGTTCTATTCAAATTTAGGGAAGCTTTGTAATCATTTTACGACATACCTCATTAGTTGTAAGTGAACCAGGTATAAAATTCCGAAATTTTTCTTTCTCCAATTTGAAATGAATTCAGCTAACTGTATGTAGCCACATTCTCAAGCTAATGTAAATCAGCATAGTTCCAATCTACTTCAATATGCAAAGCTGGTTTACCCCAGGTCAGTTTCTGGTCCATTATTCATAAATCTGTTATTCTGACATCTGAGAATAAACTCCCTCCTCACAAAAACTCTCATCATCACCCATATCACATTAACTGATACCTCAGAAGCAAAGGAACTTCATGTAAATGACAGTTCCATAATGACAGCTATGTCAATAGTAAAATGCCAGAATTTTGGGGGCAGTGTATGTTGTGGAAAGTTTAATGAATTAAAGCCGCCCACAAAGCACTACTTAACTGAGTTTGAATATTTCTTTGCTGGCTCAAACTGTTTGATTTCTTGTTTTCATTACTTTGATTGCTCATCTTTTAGATCCAAAGGTTGAATTTCATAACATTGCTTTATTTTCTCTCTAATTTATGTATTAGTGTTAACTTTAATAGAAACTGCAATACCATGACAGAGTGGAAGTCTTACCTGAAGAAAACTATAGAAGAATCGTATGTTGATGTGGTTTCTTGTGAAAGTTAACCATGATGATCCAGCATGCAAACTTTCTTCAAGTGTAATAGATGGTTGTTTGTAGTAGTACTTTAGGCTGACATTCAGAAAACTACTTGGAAATGAGAAGAGGGAACAACAAGAGGCTTATCAGATCTTAATTAAAGGAACATTTAGAACAATGCAGGAGATCCATTTTCACAATTCTTTGTTTACTATTTCTCAAAGCTAAAATAAATTTGTTAGTCTTTAAAAGTGTCACAGGACTCCTTGGCTATGTCTACTCTATAGGGCTCAGTTAAGTTGACTTAATCAGGTCTTTTTAAGTCACCTTAGTGAGGCTACATTTGTTTAAGTTGACTCTATAAAGTTGTCATAAGCCAGGGAACCCCTTTAAAGTTGACTTAATAAAGTTGAGTTTAAATGGGTCTCCTGGCTTAAGTTAACTTTAGAAAGTCAACTTACAAGGCTCTACTTCACTAAATCAACTTCATTAAGTCAACTTTAATGGACACATGGTATTAAGTCGACTTAAAGTCAAATTTAAGGAAAGAAGTTATTAAGTGGACTTCGGGAAGTGCTTATCTATGGAACTATAGGCAGGGGTATAGCCACAGGCTGGAGTCCACCCACTCTACCCTGCCCACTTAACACCCAGAAATATCACGAGCTTTGCCACCAGAGCCATGAGGCTATCCAGCAGCCAGTGGCCATGATTGTGGCAGAAGCACCAGGGCCAATGTCTCTGCTCAGCTCATGGTTGCAGGGCCCAGTGGCCACGAGTGGGGCAGAGACACTGGCATGAGCACTGCTGCTATGGTTGCAGCCAGTAGGCCCCACAGCTTCAAAATCACCTGAGACTACCATGCCCATTTCCTGCTTGCAGCCATGTCCTCCAACTGCTGGCTGACCCCACGGCTACTGTGGTGAAGTTTGTGCCATTGCTGGCCTGGGTATAGTTGCTGTCCTCTTGCCTTGGGTGGGGCAGGTGCAGCTGGTTTTGCCCCTGATGTAGGTATTCCACTATACTCCCTGCAGTGTGAACATGGCCTCTGTAGTCACCATCCCCTGGGAAAGTATGGAAAACTGGATTTTGCCTTCCCACCTTACCATGAGATTGCCTAAACTAACTCATTAAACAGGAGAGTGACATGTGTCTTCATTCATAGTATTTGCACAATATTCATAACTCAAATAGTCTGTAAAGAACAAGTTGAAACTTCTCACAAACTGGAAAATTTGAATACTGAATTTTATACAGGTTTGGACCTGGGCAGCCAGACCTAATGGTCAGAATCAGAATCCACAGTCAGGAGACAGCTGTATCAGAGCATTGTGATATCAGAAGCAGGAGACAAACTGAAATTCAGAAGGACAAGAAAGATGTCAGGAGCAAGCCCAATCAAGACACCAGGAAGTCAAGCCAGGGGAGAGGGAAGCACAAGGTACAGGGTCAAGAGCTGAAGCGATCTCAGCTGTTCAAACAGCTTCTTGTTTCTGTTGCTGATGTAAGGGGGCCAATTGGCTGCACTGGGACTCCATCATTGGGATGTCAGGATTGGACCCTTAAATTAGAACTGACCTTCAAGGGTTCCATATCAGCAATTGTAAATAGGCTGCCAGGTGAAAAGATGAAATCAGACTTCTCTAGTGGATGCAGGTTTGAAGCCCATGGGTCATGATGTTCATTTCTGATTTTTAGTTACATACTGACACACTGGTCTGTCATTCATACAAACTGGGCTTTGATGTGGGGGAAAGAAGTTACACTGTCCAGCTGCTCTAAAACATAAGGCCATGCTATTTATGTCAATAAATAATACAGTTTATATATCCTTTTTGCAAACTGATCACTTTGAGTTAACATATTCTCTCTCTCTCTCCTCCCCTCCACCATACACACACATACACACACACCCTTGAACACATGAGTCACTACATGTCCAGTAGTGACAAATATCATACCAGCTAATACAAGGTATTTTCTTTCATCTCAGTTAGACAAACCTGCACAAGGTGAAATTAAAAAGAAAAGTAAAGAGCCCTTTGAATGGGTTTTCTTCTTTCCTAATGTAGACACAAGAGCTAACTATAGTTTTATTAATAAGTAGTACTAAGGATGCTTACTAATTTTCAGTTGGTGGTTCTACCATTTAATCTTAATATAACTATTTTATGTATCAGTTTAATACCTTATTATTTCTTTTTTGTGTATTAAGAAAAACATTTACAGAATACATCAGAAATGATGGAGCAGTCTGTATTTGTGGTTTAATTGAACTTACACAGCTGTAGATAGATAATTAGCTAGCAACCAAGACCTATATATAACTTCTAGACTTCACAGAGTGTAATCAGTTTACATTATGACATAGCTGAAATATTACTGCAGTGGTTGTTATGGTTGTGTCAGTGTTCTGATTTTAAGCACTTGTTTCACTCATTTATAACTAGATCCCAACCAAAGTTGTGGCTGTTGAGAATATGTTACAGATAGTGAAATCTGGTCTCCCCCATGAAAAGTGGTCTTTTATGTATTTTTAGCCTATATGATAGAATAAAAGTATACAAAAGTTCACAGTACAAACACAAAATGCATTTATTTCTCAAGGGATCCTGACCAAAAAGGTGGTCAGAAAGCAGCAGCTGCTGGCCACAGACTCAGTGCTGAAATCAGTGTTACAGACAGCAGCCACAGCAGCAGAAACAGCAGCAGAGAATTAAGGGTGACATGATATAAACACATCCAAGAATTTTGCTATTTGTGTTGTGACAAACTGAAAAAAAAGTGATTTCTCTGTGAATTAAATAGACATATAGTTATAACTGTCTAAAAATGTCACTTATTAGGTTGTGACTTTACACAATTAATGTTATTGCAAATTATATTTTGCAACATGTGTTGCAGAAAGCCCTGCCTGTTTGTTTATGAGAATGTTTTAAAAATTGTGCTACCTTTTTGGTTGTTTTGGCTGGGCTTTTTTGTTTGTTTGTTTTATTTTTTAATCAAATCCAGGGCCAAAATGTCTGGGAATTTATAAGGTTTGGTGGGAGAAATCCCTCTTCACCAGAGACTTGAAGCTTCATGAATCTGACAAAGTGAGATTTCTCCCATGAAAGCTTATGAATTAAACATATTTGCTCATCTTTAAGTTCCAGAAGACTCCTGTGTTTTGCTGAACTAGACTAACACAGCTACCCCTCTAGAACTTGGGAATTTATAGATCACTCTACATCAATGACTTGTTCTGTTCATTAATTACCTTAAACCTAATTTTATGTATACCTTAGGCTTGATTTGCTATTGTTCCCATGTCATTAATAAAATACTAAATAGCATGGGACCAAAAATAGATCCATTATAGACCCCATTGATGGTACCCTGTTTACAATTACATTTGGAGACTCATCAGTTAGCAAGTATTTAATCCATTTAATGTGTATCATGTTAATTTTTTTATCTTCATAGTTTTTTAATCAGAATATTTTAATATAAAGTCAGATACCTCACAGAAGTCTAAGAATATTACATCAAAACTTATTTTCATCAACCAAACTAACAATTTCATGGAAAAAGATATTAGGCTAGTTTGATAGGATCCATTTCCATATATCCATTTTCACTGTCACTATTTATACTGCTTGTAGAAACCTTGGGGAGGAAAAGGTTAACACTGTGGTCAGTGAGTCCCAGGAGAGCCAATAGAAACAGAGTACAAGTTTTTGAGTTGGAACAGCAGTCATGCCTGTTTCCTGTTTGGTGTCAGCAAAGATCCTGGGAGGATCAGAAGGAGGCCAAAGAGACAGGTCTCAAGGATCCGGTGACATCCTTGTGAAAGATACAATCAAGTTGGTAACTTACTACGCGTGAGTTGAACAGGCAATGTTTAGCTAGACATGGTCAAGGTATTTCTTTGTTTTGTTTTGTTTTCGGATTCCTCTGTGCTGAGCACATGTACCCCCTCCAACTACACTGTAACTACCCAAGTTAAATTCCAGAGAAGCAATTCTCTGTGTTTCTTGTCTGTTCTTTTTAATTTAAAAAAATATATATATCCTTTTAAAATAAGCTCTGGTTCTGTGTCCTAAAAGTCAAGAAGTTTTGTGTGTATGTGCCTCAGGCTGAACAGCCAACTACTAAAGGAGATTCTGTCCCATTTTCAGCTGATATCCCAGTGGGGGTTCACTCACTCTCCTGAAGGAGGAATCAAAGTTGTTGAGGGTACATCAAAGGAAGGAATTCCAAAGTGTGCCTTCCTAGGTTCTCAAGAGGTTTTTGCATTTGGGTGGTGGCAACATACCACTCCAAGGCCAGGAGATTAACAGCCTTGGAGAGTTTTAAGACAAGGCTTTAGGGCCAGTGCATTTTAAGTCCTGTTGCAGGCCCTCACTTTCTGCATTCCAAGTGCCACAGCTGAGAACCAGACTTCACACTGCTTTTGTTTAATTCTTTATTTATGGAATACCATATCAGCCACTTCACTATCTTCCCCAGAACTGATGTCAAACAGATGGGATATAATGACCTCTTACCCAGATTGACTGACTCTTTTTTAAATATTGGCACAAGAATACCTTTGTTCCAGAATTCTGCAATGTTCCTGTTATTCCCAGAATTATTGGGAATTAACATTATCAGTACAGCTAGATTTTTACCTGGCTTTTTCAGAACTCTTTAATTCAAGTTTTCAAGGGCTGCTGATTTAAAAATAACAGTAGTTGCTGCTTTTTAACATCCTCCTAAGATACTATTGAAATGGAAAAAGTGCTATTACCACATGATGAGACTGTATTTGTTTTTTCCTCAAATAAAGAATAGGCAGGGCCTGGCAGGGCCATATTACCACCCAATCCCCTGCCACTGGCTCTGCAGAACCAGTGGCAGAGGAAAAACAGCTCCCAGGGCAAAGATGAGGGGGCACCCTGCATCCCTGCTGCTTGCCATGTGGTGAGGCAGTGATCAGGGATGTCCTGCTACCCCCACCACTGGCCGGGCAGTGGGGTCTGGGATCGTGGGGTGCCCCACTACCTCCACTGCTGGCCGCAAAACGAGGGCAGAGATTGCAAGGCACATCACTACCCCCATCGCCCAGCCAGTAGCAGGGATAGTGGAGCACCCTGAGATCTCAGCCCCACTGCCTGGCCAGTGGCGAGTGATTCAGGGCACCCTGAGATCTCTGGCCCCACCGTCCAGCCAGCAGCGGAGGTAGTTGGGTGCTCTGAGATCTCTGTCCCCACTGCTTGGGAAACAGTGGGGGTAGCAGGGCACCCCATGATCTCAGTTCCTCTGCCTGGCCAGTGGTGGGGATAGTGGGGCATCCCACAATCTCAGCCCCTGCCACTCAGCCAGTGGTAAAGGTAGTGGGGCACCCTGAGATCTCAGCCCCCACTTCCTGGCCAGTGGTGGGGGTAGCGAGGTGCCCTGCGATCTCTGCCTCCCGCCTCCCCACCACCCTGCAAACACGGGGGATGCTCTAAGCCCTGCCATCCATGCTCCTGACCACCCTGCATCCCCATCACTGGCCATGGTGCTGAGGGGTGGGTCTTCCTTCCAGGGTGCCATACACCCTGGGAAGAAGGTCAACCCCTTGAATCAAGACAATGTTGTTTCAAAACAATATGTGCCAATGGCATTGTTTCAGAATCACTGTCTCGATATAAGGATCATTTCAATTTGCCACCAGGTCTTATATCGATCTAACTTTTGTTGTTCCGATATGATAGAGCTTGTAGTATCAAAACAAAACAAAACAAACAAAAAAACATTGTGTGTACTATTTTTTTTTTAAGTGAAACAACCAGCGTTGTTTTGGTTTAAAACCTATGTGGACATACCCACACAATATACTTCTGTTTTTGTGTAACTGTTATAATTATCTATCTTTTCCACACCATTGTTAGAAAAGTTTTCATTCCCAAAATAGTTAAAAAGTCCAAGGTGTTATCCTTAATGCTGATAGCTATAAATTTCTTCTTACATACATTTGTTTCTTATAACAATTTTTTTAGAATTCCAAGTTTCTGATCTGAATTAACTATTAACAACTTTCCCTTTATTCTCTTTTTGCTGCCTTCACTTGCCCCGTGGAGCAAGGTTGGTCTTTTAACCAATATGCCCTTCTTCCTTGATTGTGGCTTTTTGGGCATCTGATAAATTGTTTTTAAACAATTACCAGTTATCATTCACAAAATTTCTGATGAAAGCATTCTTCCTAGCTGACTAGACTCATAACAGCTTTTAGCTTTTTAAAACATATAAAATTTATATTCTGCTTGCACATTATAAATTTGATCAAATCGTAATCACTCACATTATTGTTATTGTTATTGTTATTATGTTCTGTCAAGACAAGGAATTCTATGTTTCATGCAGCACTTTCTGAGTTAGGAGCCTGTCATCACTAACATTCAGAAAGTCCAAAGACCAGCTTTGATCTGTGCATTATCTCAGGCAAACACATCCACCCCACTGGTTCATGGAATGAAATATATTCCCTGATGTACCTGAGACGTGATCCTCTTAACTGTTTTAAATATTAGGACCAGTGCCTAAAACTGGTATTGGAAGCTTATTAGGAGTTAGTAGAAGGATTTAAGCGGATACATGATATTATTACAAAGGTTTGAGAAATGAAGGCAGGCAGCTTCATTTTTGTATCAGGTGGAACCTGAGTACCTTCACATTAATTTTCAGATACAATGAGTTACAGCAATCCAGCCTGAGGCATGATAAATATATGAATTACTGTGTCCAGGTCGTTCCCCAGGAAAAAGGGTCAAGGTTTCCTAGGGTATGTCTACACTAGGGCTATGTTCACACATACATCGCTATTTTGAAATAAGTTATTTCAAAATGAGTTATTTTGAAATAAGTTAATTTGAATTAAGAAAATGTTAATTCGAATTAAGGGAAAGCCTGCTTTTGAAACAGCTGGTTTTTTTTTGAAATGGTTATTTTGAAATAAGGCCATTTGGACATGCAGTTGGACAAAACAGTTGTTTCAAAACAATGGTGTCATTACAAAACAACATGTCCAAATGGCATTATTTTGAAATAATAGCCATTTCAAAATGAATGGAGTTTAAGCTGTTTCAAAATGATGGTTCTTATTTCAAAATGACAGAGCCCATCATTTTGAAATAAGAAAACATCATGTGGACCTAATCTTTTTTGTTTTGAAATAACCAGTGTTATTTCAAAATAAAAGAGACATGTGGACATACCCTAGGGGTTTAAGTCGACTAAAAGTCCCTTAAATTGACTTTAAAAAAGCCCAGGCTACATTTAGAAATTATTAAGTTGACTTAAAGGTTTGCTTAAGTTGACATAATAACTCTCACTAGTTAAGGCAACTTAAAATTTAAGTCAACTTTATTAAGTCAACTTAAGCCACTATAGCCTGGGAGTTGCCTTAAGTTGACTTAATTGTCTTCCTGGGTGTTTGAGACATGGAGATTGGGGGCTGGGGTGAAAAGGGATGTGTCAGAGATTAGGGGGCTGGAGACAAGGGATGTGGCAAAAATCAGGGGGCTGGAAACATTGGACACGATGGAGCTCGGGGGCTGGGGAGAAGAGAGATGGTGCAGGGACTGGGGGCAATGTTCCCTCTAAGCTGCATGGGTGTGTGACTGCACGGTGGCCATTGCACACCCACACACCCATCATGGATTCCCGTGCAGCCGGACCGCCATGTCCCTTTTCTCCAGCCCTCTACCCCACTGCATTTCTTCTCTCCCTCCCCCATCCCTGCTGCACCTCTCTTCTCCCCAGCCCCCGAGCTCCACCACGTCTCTTCAACTCTCATCTAGATTAACTACTCAGCCGTCTGTTTTGTAGACTATCCTCATAGGAGTCATTTGATGGCACTGTTATTGGTTAGGAGAAGGATTCCCCCAAAAAGTCAACTCTGTTGAACAAGAGGAAATATTTTCATCATGATCTAAGTTTGTATGAACATCAGGACATTAGATCACAGTGCTGTGGCACAGTTACGGGAAGAGAAAGGAAGGGAACATTTTCCATAGAAAGAGAAACATAGATATTTTGTACCTGTGTTCATCCCGATCTTCACTTTTGCACCCATCACAAGCTCCAAATGCTGCATCTTTTGGTCCAGTTCATGCTGACTCAGATAAACTCTTTTGGAGGGCCAAGTGAATGGTGAATGGGAAGTGAATGGAACCAAGGTCAGATAATTCAACCTGCTATAGTTAGGGAACTTGTAGTGCTATAGTTAGGGAACTTGTCCCCCCCCCCAAGCAAAAGAGCTTCCTAATCCATATATGTCCTGAGAAGTAGAGGGGAAACTTGCTGTTTCTAGGGCATACCTGAAGGTCTGGGGTATATGTACAGAGGGCTAGAACCTATGAAGTATCCACAAACCTTACATCTGCTATGGCAGAATGACTCGCTCTGTTTTACCTATACCTGACTCAATGTATTTGAAATGAGTGCAATGGGAGTTAGTGTAACTTAAGACTGACCAGGTCTGCATTGTATTACACAAGGAAATGCCTGTGTCCAAGTAGATGAGGCTATACAGAAAGTGAGTCTTAACTACTTTCATCCCCTCCCTCCCAGCACCTTCTCCCCCAGACTCTGGAAAAGACCAGTTGCTTGAGTTCGTGCTTCTCTGAGCTCAAAGGAAAGGAAGTCCCCCAGCCTGATTCTGTCTCCCCAGCCCAACTTCTGCATCTCTCCCCTTCTCTCCAGCCCAAACCCCATATTTTAAAATTGTAAGTTCCTCCCCATTCATAGCACAAAACATGACTACATGGCAAAACACAGGTAACAAAAACTGAGGTGTAGGAGATGGTAGAGGCTAGATAGGCAGCAAGTATCTTTGTCTCACGTTTGTTTAATAAATTAATAAAACTACAGTATTTTAATTTAACATTTTTATTAAAGTTTGAGTGAAAAGACAACATCTATGCATTTCTTTTGGTTTAAGGTACTTAGGGGTGCTTCCAGCACGAAAACACTGTTGCCCATGTGACACCATACCTCACAAATTGCTGCTCAGCAAGTACCATACCTTGCTCAGCTGCATCAGCAGCTCAGAGAGAACATTGCCCCTCTCCCCAGGTCCCCTGTAAATAAAACACATCCACACCATCATTCCATGTGCAGTCCATCATTTTATTGTGTTGGGTATGTGAGGAGATGGGTAAAAGAGGGTGGGGGCAGGAATGGGCAGGTGGAGATGGTGACGACAGCTGGTGGTAGGTGCTCTTTCTCACCTGCAGGTGCTGCAGCCATTGGTCATCATCTCAGGTTGTGAAACTGCTCTGGTGCCAGCAGTCACTGCTGGTTTCATGTGCCCATATGCGCATAGCATGGAGGGCACCCTGTCCACACCAGCTCCCAGGGAGGGTGAGGGGGTCATCCTGCTGCACACTGCTCCTGCACTGGCAGTTGCACTGCCGCACCTGGTCCAGAGCTGGAGGAGTCTGGGCAATGCATGGAAGGGATCGGAGTGCTGTGCTGGCACACTGCTGTGGCATGGCAGGCTCACTGATCTCTCTGGGCTCCCTGTTGCCACACACAGTATGGAGGGTGCTGTGGTCACTCACCTCCTGTAGAAAAGGAGTGGCTAGGAGATAGGGACACTTCTGCTGTAGTGCATTGTGGGCCAGGTACCCAAAATGCACCACTCCTAGAGTGACCTAGCAGCTGCCAGTGTGGACATGGGCAGTCTCCTGGAAATTTGAATGTGGATGCTCTCAGCTAGCTTAATAAGATCTTCTTTAAGCCAGTTTAAAGTAGACCTTATTAAGCTGACTTAACCGAGCCCTATAGCGTAGACATAGCCAAAGTGTGCTGACAAATGTTATGTGCATCAACATGAACGTTTGATTGTCTTCATCCATCAATAGGTGGAGATCATCTAAAAATGAATGGAGAAGGCTCAGTTATAATACTTTGGTTTTGAAAATTAGATATTATAGTAGTTTTTAGCAGATGAGGTGTTCAAACTCTTAGTACTCAAAGCGCTACATGTGTGTAAATCTTTGACTACAGTCCTAGTTTGTTTCTATTTTCTACATATTATCTTATAACATTTGTCATTAAAAGAGCAAAATATGTTATTTATTTCATATAACATTTATCATATTCTATGTGCAAATATATCATTTAATATACAGAGACAAAATTGAAATTTTTAAGAAAAATATTTTTATATTGATTCTATTTATCATGGTTGCATTGCAATCACCTTAATAATGAAGAAACATCTGAAATCTATCAAGTAATATTTGCTGTTAATTGGCTAGCATCACTGCAGATTCAGAGATCCAAAGTCTGTAGAGTATGATGCCTTGTTTCTAATAATCTGAAAAGTTATTCCTATTTGATTCTGGTTTTTTTCTGTTCTTTGTTTGGCTTCTGCCAACAGTGGGAATAGAGGAAAAATCTTGAAGGCAAACTGCACAGGAAAAAGAAAAAAAAGCTTGCCTTTAATGCTCACTAGCCTGTTGTTTAATAGAAGAGGATACGCATATGTTAACTCACTGTCATCCTTCTCAAATGTAAAAGAGAATATTTTCATAAAGATGAGGGGTGGGAGGCAGGGAACCTCCAAAGTGAGATTGTGCATGTACTCACTGCAAACATTTTAAATTGTATCCATATCCCATATGGAGTCCTGAATCAATTTACACTAAAAGAACCAACACTGTAGATGTAGACAATTCTTAAAACCTTATGTATGCCCTGAAGCATTTCAGCTGAAGTACTGATGGAATATGGGGCAGACTTCAATTTAACACTGGCTTCTGTTTGGTTAGCTGTGCAGCTATTCCTTTCCGGAATGCTTAGGGAGTAAGGGAAGCACAGGAGGCCTTCCCCACACTTTTTAGTGTGCAGAAACAGTATTTATGCAGTGTAATTCCTTTTAATGGTCAAGTATGATTGCCATTCCTGTAGCTGGACAGCTCTGCAGTCTGGTGCACTCAGTTTGGTAAAAAGTATGCTGCTCCATCTAGTTATTCCCTTCCAGTAAGAGGTACATGGACAGAGCCATCTCTCTCCTCCCCTGAGCATAGAAAGTGTGGTTATCACTGGCTATGTTCACACAGGGTATGATTGTTTCGAAACAAGCTGTTTCGAAATAACATATTATTTTGAAACAACTTATTTTGAGGACAAAAAACTTTGTCCTCAAAATAAGGCAGCGAAATAGCAGGTCCACAGTGTGGACCTGCTATTTTGCCAGGGGAGGGGATGCTAGGCACCCTAGGGGTAAAGTGCGGCTGGGCGCTTTACCCCACGGGTGCCTGCAGGGACTGCAGACACCCTCCAAGTGAGGTGCCGCAGGGCGCCTCACCCAGGGGGGCTTTAAAGCCCCCGCTGCCCCCAAACCTGGGGGCACAGCCCCGGCGCGCAGCTGGAACCCGCTGCTGCCGGGGCAGGAGGGAGCGCCGGCCCGGGATTCTCTCGCTGGGCCGACGCGCCTGCCGGGGGCAGGGCCGGGGCTGGGGCAGCCTCTGGGGCTTTGTTCCGAAACAACATGTCCGAACAGGGCTGTTTCAAAACCTCTGTTTCGAAACAACCCTGTTTTGACAGTAAATGAGGTTTAAGTTGTTTCGGGAGGAGCACAGCCATTTCGAAACAAGCTGTTTGCTTGTTTCGAAATGGCCGTGCGTCGTGTGGCCATGGCACTTCTTATTTCAAAACAACCTCTGTTGTTTCGAAATAAGAAGTGTGTGTGGCCATACCCACTGATCCTTACACAGGGACTACAAAATTAAGGAGATTGGTGTTTCTCCATGCCACCTCAACAAACACACCAGAGCTGGGACAGCTTGCTTTTTCTTTCAAGAGTTCCTTTGATAAAATATAAAGGATTACTCAAACACTATATTTAATTTTTGTAGTTTTTCATACAAACAACTCTTATTCAAGATGTACACTCATATAAATGTCAACACTGTGTAATATTTAAGTTCCATTGCATTTCAAATAGCTGAGTCTGTAGTTTGCATTTAATGTAATCATTAGATACAAATGACAACATATCTCAGAGCACATTTGCATAAGTAAGTACTTTAAGGTAAAATGTTTTTTTAATAGATTAAAGAAAAATCACTTAGAAGCTAAACAGTGTCTTAATCCCTTGATCCCTGTGGTCATATATGTCTACACTAGATGTCTCAGTTAAGTTGACTTAATAAGGTTGACTATAAGTTAACCTTATTAAGTTGACTTAAAGATTCCCCATTTGTTTAAGGTGACTTTATAAAGTCAACTTAAATTAGGGGGACCCATTTAAAGTTGACTTCATAAAGGTGACTTCAAATGGGTCCTCTGACTTGTGTCAACTTTATGAAGTCAACTTAAGGCTCTCCCACCTTACGTTGACTTTAGTCAGTCAACTTTAATGGCCACATTTTGATTAGTCAAATTAATAAAGTCAACTTAACCCTTAAAGTAAACTTTAAGGGTGAGAGTTGTTAAGCTGATTTAAGCAAGTGCTTAAGCTGACTTAATGAACTCCAAATGTGGCCCTAGAGTTTCTTAAGTCAGCTTAAACATGGTTAAATCGACTTAAAGCTCCAGTCTATACATAGCCATAGTGAGCCACCTTTATTATTTTTGACTCAATGAAGAAATACTATGTTTCATCATGTAAGACTATTGTTTAGGCACTTCCTACTGTTTGATAATAAAAAATTGTTACCTCAGAACTCACATGTGGGGTTTTAAGCCGCCTGAAAGCAACAAATAATATTTAGTTGCCTCCAAACCAGATTAGTTCCAACATGGAGGGTGGGATCAGTACTGCCTAAATGGGTAAAACCCCTAGTGGAAAACACAGATACAGCCTGCCAATCAAGAACAGATTCAGAGCAATGAAGAAATTTAGAGCTAGGAATTCTTTCAAAACAGGTATTAATATTTATCTAAGATCTTACAGACTGATAAGGACATTCCAAGATGGAATATATGTGTTTAAATTGATACCTGCATATCACAGCAAGCATTACAGAATGACAGTTTAGAATGGAATTCTACTTTATACTTCTTAAAGTTACAGACATACAATTGCAGACTTAACAATAAAGCAAAACACATTAAAACATTAAAAATTAATACCTAAACACATAACAAACTATAACATTCCACAGGTGTGGGCCAGTCACCTATGGAATGGGGAGATCTCAGGTCTTAAATCTATTTCCCTTCTCTGCATAATGAGGGTTCCCAACTTAGGCCTTCCTGCAGGCTTAACTAGCAAGCAGTTTGTTAGTTTCCTACCACAGTCCAGCTGAGTTTGATCTTAAACTCTGTCTGGCAGTCTCTTGCCCTGTGTCATCCATCCATTCAACACTTCCACTCAGCAGCAGGTCTCCTTAGCAACTGAAGAGACAGTGACTTCAAACGTTTTCTAAGGTTCACAGCTGAAGTTGTGCAGGGTTCTCTGCTGTGCTGGTGGTCTTGGAGATGGTCTTCCAGTGTGCATGCAGAGAGAGAGCTTCAGGAATCTGAACCTTACAGTGGAACTCATTTAGCCTCTTAGCTCAGACCCTTTAGCTTTAGAAGCATGCACCTTGAGTTGGGACTTAGTTAGCTAAGTGGTGCAGCCTCTTTAGAACAGTTAAGCATGAACCTTCACTCAGGACTCAGTTAGCAGAGTGGTGCAGCCTCTTTAGAACAGTGAAACATACACCCTCAGTCAGGACTCAGTTAGCTGAGTGGTGCAGCCTCTCTGGAACAAAGAAACACCCTTCTGAGACTAAGTCTGGAGACTTAGCTCAGAGACTAAGTCCCCCAGAGGCGTTGTTACTCTCTCTGGGAATGAGTGTGACTCCTAGTGCAGCGGGAACATAGCCAGAGGCCAGTGAAACCCAATAAGGCATGGGAAGGATCTCCAAAGTTCTGCCAAAATGCTGCTCCTTTTATACAGTTCAAACCCCTATTCACATCCCCTTGACCAGTCACAAAGGGGATTCAACTTTAACCAATCACCAAGAGGATTCATCCTTAACCTATCACAAAAAGGATGATTTCACCCTTTTACCCTTGATAGAGCTGTCTTTGATCACCCACCTGCAAGGGGAGGTGAGAGAGATCAAAGGCTTGCATGGATGGCTATGCAGTAGGGAGAAGAGCTAGGAACATCTGATGGTAGGGGGAATGAGGGATGTCAAGAGTTCAAACTTTCCACCACTTGTTTTATAAGGACAAACATTATCTTTTATGTTTGCCCTTTTTAGTCAAATGATATTTTTTTTATGATCCATATAGAGGGAGATCATATTTAACTTACTAACTGCATTTGAATACTGAAACACTTGTTGTTAAAGAAAGAAGTAGTAATTATATCTGTATTGCACTACAGTCTTACTTATTCTGATGAAGACTTTTACCAGATTGATTGCCTTACACTACTCCCTACTCCTATGTTCCTTTATTAAATCAAATTCATTTTTAAGCTAAAGAAGTGTCAAAAATCTCAGGTTACAAACTGGCCATCTCAAAGACCTTGAGGTCAGAAGGGACAAATAGATCATCTAGGCTGACCTCCTGCACAATGCAGGACACAAAACCTTACCCCCACACTCCTGTAATAAACTTCTAACTTGTGATCGAGTCATTAAATTGCTTAAATCATGGTTTAAAGACGTTAAAATACAGAGAATCTACCAGCAAGGGAGCTGTGCTTCATGGCACACAGGAAGCCAAAACAACAACATCAATAACAACAACAACAACAACAACAACACAGAGGTTTTGCCATTCTGCCCTGGAAGAACATTCCTTCCCATCCTCATATGTTATGATCAGTTAAACCCCAAACATGTGGGCAAGACTCACTAGTCAGATATCCAAGAAATAATTCTCTGTAATAACTCCATAGCCACCCCATCAAAGGAGCTATCTCAGGTCGTTATTGGCACATCTTTTGCCAGTCATGAAAGATCATTTAATTATCAGTCTAGACTGTTCTATCATACTCTCTCCTCCATAAATATATCAAGCTTAGTTTTAGAGCTATCTAGGTTTTTTTGCCTCCAAAGCTCACCTTGGAAGGGTATTCCAAAACTTTATTCCTCTGAGAGTTAGAAATTTCCTTCCTCAGCATCTGTTAGATTATTGATCATTTCTTTTTTCTTGATATAAGCATTTTATATGAAAAACCCAACTAATAGAAAAAGCACATTTTTATCCACTAATACTTTCTGTATCCATCTACAACATGGGTAGCACATATATAAAATTGTGCTCACTGTCATCTATGTATTTTATTTTTACTTCATACCAACTGCTATCCGAATAACTGAATTTTTTTTCATCAAGTTTTGAATATGGCAGCAAAATCTTATTATAGTTAAATAAAATGTCTGATAAGAACAAAAGGAATTAATGTAACAGGAGACACATACAAATCAATTAATTTAGTGCATATTACTAATGAACAAATAACCTAGATTTAGATATATATGATTGACAGTTTTAGGTAATATATGCAGCCATTTCTGGAGTAGATCCATCAAAGAACAGTGCAGGTCCATATGACACAGCAATCTGCTACAGAATACAAACACCATGATCAAGTAGAGCTACAAGGAGACTGTAGCTAACTAGAGGAAATATAGTTAACAACATTGGAATTTGGGCAGAACAAGGGGAAGCTAACATTGACTTCACTGGTGCTAACCCCATTTACATCACCTCAGGGTTTGGCCTAGTGTGTTGGAAGTATGACTGTAACAGTGACCTTTTTTTGTTTTGTTTTGTTTTTTGTGAGGAATCACAAAAGTTAGTTTCTAAAGGCACAAAGTTCTCTTTGTACTGTTCAGTGCCATTTTACTGTTGCATATTGGATATACAGAGAAGTGGTTATATGGTTGGGAGGAGAAAAATACTGAAAATGTGTAATTTATAGGTAATGGATCAAACTCTGTAAGACACATTGTCAAGGGGTCATTTCAGGTACAAGTCAATGATAAAATTTTACCTTATTCTCTTACTTCAGCATTAATATTGGACCAGCCCACTTAAAATATAAGATCAACTTCTATATACAGACAAAATTCTACAGAATTTAACTTAGGCAGAATTTTATTATAAAATTGATTCCCATAGTTCTGATCATTAATGAAAAACTACTCTTAAGCCATCTTTATGTACCATACAGCACTGATATTTATGGGGTAGGTTAAAACCTGCTATTTCATGCAGTAGTACTATACTACAGGGAACATTTGTTTAAATTAGGAGTCTGAATTTCATTTTACACTATAGCACAAACCAATCCATCTTATAAAACCAAGAGTCTGAAGTGTAGATGACAGACTCTGCATTTAAATATTATGCCATTTTAAAAGAGCTCCTGTTTTAAGGTGTGCAAAAGGCTGACTAATGAATATACAATACATCAAACCTTTTTTTTCAATACATTATTTTTTTAGTTCAGTTTATAATGTAAGTGTCAAGGGTACTTCAGAAACAAAATATGACCATTTAATCAGTAAATTTAAAGATAAAAGTGGTGGACAATACATTATATGGAAATCACATTTAGATATGGAAAACCATACTCTTATTAAAATGGGCAGCTTCTACTGTTCTGCAAGAATGTTAGTGAAGGTATAGCTTCCCTTTATTCACCTAAAAATACATTTTTTCTAAGACAGACATTGATTCTGTTATTTTATTTTACTATGTTTTAAGATGAATTAAAGTCATAGAATGGTTGAGCGACGGGGTCACATTATAATATAATAACGATGGACAGGATCATTGTCTCACTTGAGACTAGCAGTGACTAGAAAACAAGAATTACATTTTACAAAAGATTTTGAAGTTTCATCATTTGCTTCTGGTTCTGTGCAGAACAAAACTGGCACCCTTCAAAATCATTCATGAAACATGAAAGAGACATCAGAATGGACAACAACCTGAGAGCTAAGGAACTCAGCTGGAGCCAGGGAGTATATTCAAATATTTGTTCAGCCTGATTCAGAGTAGGGACTTGAACTAGGCATTCCCACAGCCCAGCTGAGAATTCTAACCCCAGCAATATTCCCTAATGATGTATGTTTCTTTCTCTCCCTTTATTCCATTCTCAATCTGCAAAACCCACTTGCTCACAGTTTCCAATGACCTTCGTCTCCTCCAAGTGCTTAAAACTGGGTTCTTTGAAGATGTGCTTTATGATTATTCCAGGGACTGCGGTGAGAGTGACTGATCTGTAGTTCCCCAGCTCCTCCTTTTTCACTTTTTTAAAGGGATGCAATATTTGTCCAAGACCACTGATCACTACAGATGGACGTATGATATATACAGGAGCGTTGCTGGTGCCTGGCACAGCGGGCACATGCCCCAAGTCATGGAGCGTATGCCCTGAGTGTCGGGCTGCCACCCTGGTCCTGGGTCCCTGGTGAGGAACGAGGCTGGAGCAGCAGCACTGCTGTTCCCGGCTGGCCCGCCTGCAGCAGTGCTGCCACTCCCAGTCCTGTTCTGGCTGGGGATCTGAGGCCGGGTTGCTTGTGGTGACAGAAGCCTGAGCAGGGATCGGCACTGGGCCCTGAATCAGGGCAAGGGGGCAGGGCCCTTGGTGAGGCAGCAGGGCCCAGAGCTGTGCCTCAGGTCTTGCCCTGGAGCAGCAACAGTTCTGTATATATCCAGTTTTTTTAAAATCCTGAACCCATTCTTTTGCCGGAGGGGGTTACTCACCTCCTTCCCATATTGTGCTGCTCTGTGTGGTTGTCTGGTAACTGATGTTGTTTGTGAAGACAGAGGCAAAAAAAGCATTGAATAAATCAGCTTTTTTACATATCACCTCCCCATTTAGGTTGCCTCCCCATGGAGTAAAGGGCTCTCACTTTCCCTGACCATCTTTTTGTTGCTAACATATCTGTGGAAACTCTTCTTGCTACCCTTCATGTTTTTCCTTATAGAAATATTTTTAAAACTCTACATGAATTCATTATTTTTGAAATTATAAATAAAAATATCTTTGAGTGATCTGAATCTTCTTACATTTGTTCTAAACAAAATATCCAATACTTAGTATCAGTATATTCTGTATTTTCTCCATGAGATAATCAATATAGGGTACAAACATTCTGACATCTGCTCTACTGAGGTTAGAACCCTGGATTTTTACTTCCAAAACCTTAGGGTTCTACCATTAGAGATGAAGGATATCTCCCATATTTAGCACCAATAGATTGGCCATGGGAGGTCAATTTGCACTGGAGCTCAATAGAGCAGTTGTTTTCAACCTGTGGTCCATGCACCCCTGGGAGTCCACAGGTTACGTCTAAGGAGACTGCGAAAGGTTGTCATTGTCACAAAATAGTGGTTTTCAACCTGTTGTCCACAGACTCTGTGGGAACACAGACTATGACTAAAACTTCCAAAGGGATCCACACTTCCACTGAAAATTTTTAGAGGTCTACAAATGAAAAATTGTTTGAAAAAACAGTGCTATAGAGACACTGGCAAGACTATTTTAGGAAGTGAATAACATAGGAAAACTTCTGGATCCCTTACTCTCCATAGTTCTCCTTGTCTAATATTAGGAATAGATTTACCAGACAATTTGGCAATACAAAGCTGTTAAAGAGCAATACACTAGTATTTGATCTCTCAGAAAGTGGGAAAGGACAGATGTCTTTTCAAGAGTAGGACAAACAGTACCTTTTAGCTTTAAGAGAAAAGAAATCATTATATAATCACCAAGAAAGGATAAATGTTTCACAAAAATGCCTGTTGTGGACCATAGTAGGGATGAGAGCTCACTTTCTATGTGCTACTCCATAGCTAGCATTTTTCTTGGCTGGCTCACTTTTTGCTTTTTCAGCCAACTTTCAGTACAGCCAATTCTACAATCTGGGAAGCACTTCCTTGTGGATTAAAATCCTTTAGTGTGTAATTTTACATATACTTTTCATTCATTTTAGCCTTTTCTTTTCATCATAGCCAATGCAGCAGCACTGACAAATGCCATCTCAGTCTTCCAGGGAAAGAGGCTCCTTCGTAGTGGTTTTGTTTAATATCATTCCTGAATAGGCTCTACAATCTGTGCCTGGCATAAAATAAACCTGTGGGCATACCTGGATATAGAGCTGATGAATACTGCTATATTTCATTTAGATTGTTTTGCCCTGCCCACCTTAACCTCATGAATTTAATGAATGGAACAGATGCATGCATGACTTGACATTTTAAAGAAGGAGGCTTTTCTGCTTACCTGTGGGACTGGATTTTTATCTGAATTTGGCTGGAATTAGAAACAAGAAAGTCATTCACAGCAGAGTATTTGGAAAATGCAAATTCCTACAAGCATCATCAACGACCAAAGAATATGTAACAGAGGTGCCACAAATTACTGCTAATTTATAGGGAAAAACTGAGAAAGGAAGGCTGCGCTTTAAAAACACTATTACTGCAATAATTTTTCATAAATCATATCAGCAATTATTAAAACTACAGCTCTTTTATTTTTTTAATCTTACTTCTAGGAGCATGTTGCAGATGAAGACAGCCAGTAAAGTGTTTAAATGAAAATGAAATCAGCAGGAATACTATTTCTACTCTATTAAAAAAAAATCATATTTGCCTAAAGCATAACCAATTTGGCAACAAAATTGTTTTCATTTCTGTACAGCATTTTTTAATGTTTTTTTTACTAATGAGTATGCATTTATGGAAAAAAGGCAGCATATCATTCAAAAATAAGTAAACTTTGGCTATGCATCAAGCCTGTGTGCTATTTATTAATCTCCTGAATAAAAAGGCTGCTGCTTCTTAATGCTAGGAATTAATTAATTGCATTCTCTGCCACCTATAGAGGAGAGGCACACTTTATAGAAAATCTTCTCACTGATAAATGAGTATGAAGCTGTAATGCTGTCCTTGGGAAAGATTCCTGCTATAATCCTTTTAGCTAGGGGAACATTTGGTTTTCTGTCTAAGAACAATATTACATTTCTTTCCTTCTAGTCCATGGCCTTCGAATGTCACACACTTCATGCAAGCAAAGGCTGCAAAGCAGTTACAAATATTTGTGAAGCTAATAACAAGCACTAGTTCTTCCCCTTGCAAGTTGAAAATATAAATATATTCACCAATTATAGAAGAGAAAATTACACTCTTGTGGCATGGGATCATAGCTGGTTTATTATTGCTGATATTCATGCAGGCTAGGCTAAAGCAGGTTTTACTCCAGTGAATTTCACAGACCACATTTGCAACAGATTTCAGCCTTCTGGGTATATGGTGACCCTGCTTTCCTTCTGACAAATAGTACCCTCAGTTCCGTACAGGGAATTGGGACAATTTATGTGTGGAAATAGTTATGATGTGGAATATCTTGTTGACAAAAAAGGTCACTTCAATGTTGATGATGCTGGATCTTGGGAGTTCTAAATTTCTGCTCAAATGCAAACTTTCCAAGAATGTCATTGAAATCTCTGTTTGAAGATTATTTCCTGCTTAGGCTAGTTTTACTACTTCTGTATTTTAACTATGTCTCCATTTCATAAAACTTCTTAGGCTCAATCTAAGAGAATGACTCTAACCCTGTGAGAAAAATATTATTCAGCTTTTATCATGTTGTTTGCAGCTCATTCAAAATATGTACTGATTGCTTGAAGGCTTCATTTTTAGTGCCTTTACTAACCTGTATTCCACAAAGATTTCATGGTTTATTTTATAATTATAAATTCCAAGAATGCTAGTGGCCAATATCAACAAAATGCAGCTGTCCTATATCCTCTGTGCACCTCAAAGAAAATTAGTTGCTATTTTTATTTATAATTATTATCCATCATTAAAGAATAGTAAGATACTCCAGTTACTGAAACATGGATTTCTGGGAGGACTGATACAGATGTAATTAAATATGTGCCAAAATTTTAGGGGAGTAAACATTTTTTGTAATCAATTATTTACAAGCCCATCTTCTATTTGTCTTGTATGATCTCGGATGAAGATGCAGTTTAATAATATCACACATGCCTACGACACAAGTCTAAATCTAAGATGGATGTGCACCGTATTCAGCAAGAAAAAAAATTCTTTCTTCCCCTCATGTTTGGGCAACTGCTCACTTTGCATAGATCCAATCTATCCATCCATCTGAAACTAACTCATCACCATTCTACCGAAGTGGTAAGTGGACCATAAAATTAAAATCAATAACATTAATGAACAGGGATTCAAATCATAGAACTTGCTACCTGGATTTACTGTTTTTCCCTTCTAAGTTACCAGTTCAAATGCACCCCAGACCTATAGTGAGGGAAAATAATTACCATTCAATAATTAATGAGAAATGAACTGGTACTCAGTCTATTTCCTAGTACAAATCATTAATAAACGTCAAAACTGTGTACTCTTATGTTAGTGGGGAGACCACAGTTTTAGTAAAATTGGAGAATGAACTACCAATTTATACCTAGACTGGATATACATCAGTATGATAATGTAAAGAATTTTGCCTGTGCTCTATCTTTCTGTGGTTGAACTGAGACCCTTTCATGACTACGGCTGTGTTCACATGCACAGGGTTATTTCGAAACAAGTTGT